>JBAMIE010000107.1:6244190-6257393 GCA_037177295.1 Kaempferia parviflora
CAGAAATGTTACCTTGCGTGACGGCTCGTGAGCGACCCTGACGACAATTACTATAGCAGTGCTACGTCATCATATTTAATACTTTTTCTACTGTAGAAATTGACAGCGATGTTTCATTTCCTTTTATTCTCTCACCCCTCCGACTTCAACAGTTGCCGTCGAATTTGAAAATTCTAAATTTCCCTCGCTCTCGCTCCTGCCTCCACCACCGTCTTCCGTCGCACTCGCTCCTTACTTCTCCGCCGTCTTCCGCCGCTATAGCTTACGTTGCTTCTTTCACCGCATAGTAGCATCCTTCTATCTCGCTTCTTCTGCCGCCGTTACAGCTTTCGTTCCTTCTCTCACCGTACAGTAGCTTCTGTCGCTCTCGCTCCTTCCTCTACCGGCGTCTTACGCTCTCGCTCCTGCCATCTAGTACGAGCAAAGAAAAGGCGCTGCAAGTTAAGCATACCTTTGCTTAACACTCCTCTCATTCTCAATCATAAGTCTTTCCACGCACTCCTCTCCCATGTCTGGTTTTCTGCCATGTCCAATATTTGTTCAAATGGTACCTTCACCCCGAAAAACCTTGCATAATTTAGGGTTTAAGGTCAATGGCGAAAGGGTCAAGCCCTAGCTGTTGCTAGGGCACGTAGCAGCAACTGGGACACTTAGCTGCCACAACATGTAGCAGCTTCTATGACAACTAACTGCAACAATGTGTCGCAGCTACTTGGACAGCTAGCTGTCACAATGATGTTGCAGCTACTATGACAGCTAACTGCTATAATGTTGTTGCAGCTACTAGACTTGGACACTTTGTTGTCACAACGTTATAGCAGCTACTTGGACAACTAATTGCCACAACATTATTGTAGCTACTATGATAGCTAGCTGTCACAACGTTGTTGCAGCTACTTGGACACTTAGCTGTCACAACTTGTTGTAGCTACATGGACAGCAAACTGTCACAACACTGTTGCAGCTACTTGGATAGCTAGTTGTCACAACGTTGTTGCTGCTACTTGGGCACTTAGCTGCCACAATGTAAAATTAACTACTATGACATCTAATTGTCACAACGTATTAAAGCTACTTAGACACTTAGCTGTCATAATGTGAAGCAGCTACTTGGACAGCAACTTGTCACAACGTTGTTTCAGCCACATGTAGCTGCTAACATCCAGAAATTTTTTTTTTTACACGAAACAGCATACAATAAATACCTGCTCTCTTTTATTACATGACGTTAAGTTTAGAATTTATTATTTTTGGGAACTAACTAAAGATATGAGGAAATATGAACCAGAGGGTCTTCGGGTTGTACTACCATTATCGGAGCCTGCTCATTGGTCGAAGCCTCCCGTCGACCAATTGTGTCGACCAGCTGTACGAAGTATGTGAATGCTACACGTCGTGGCAGCAGCTAGGGCTTGACCTCTTCTCTATCGGCCCACCGTGACCTTAAACCCTAAATTTCGCAAGGTTTTCCTAGGTGAAGGTGTCATTTAAACAAATATTGGACAAAGCAGAAAACCACATGGGAGTGGAGTGGAGTGGAAAGGCTTATGATCGAGAATAGAGAGGGGTGTTAAACAAAGGTATGCTTAACTTGCAGCGCCTTTGCTTTGCTCGCACTAAATGGCAAGAGCGAGAGTGTCATGCGGTGGAAGATGCCGGCAGAGGCAGGAGCGAGAGCAAGGGAAGCTATTGTGCGGCGAGAGAAGGAACAAAAGTTGTAACGGTGCGAGATAGACAGAAGTTACTGTGCACCGAAAGAAGAAACGTGAGCTGTAGCGACGGAAGACGGTGGCGAAGGAAGGAGCTAGTGCAACGGAAGATAACAACGGAGGCAGGAACGAGAGCAAGGGAAATTTAGATTTTTCAAATTCGATGGCGATTGTAGAGGAAGGGGTGAGAGAATAAAATGAAACGAAACGTCACTGGCAATTTCTTCAGTAGAAAAAGTATTAAATATGATGACATAGCACCGCTACAGTGATTGTCATGCAGGGTCAGGCAAGGTAACATTTCTATGTGTGTGTGTGTATATATATGTATATGCATGCATTGAGATTGAAATAAGGTTCAAACATGCTAATCACGCAGCTAAATTTGCAATTCCCTAGTATATGTTCATTTAGACAATTAATATTCCCACCATTCAATCATGAAATAAGATGATTGTTTTTCATATCTCAGCATCATCAAAATTTATGCTTGCCGAGCTTCTATAATTAGTAACAAGAAGAAAAACACGGAAATATTACATCCTTAAGTAATCAAAAATAGTATAAAAGTCTCAACCACGATGTATATAAATACATATACGCAAACAATAAAGAGAGTCAGAGTTATACTGTTGATATCACCGGCAACAATAAATACTGCATGCAAACTATGTGCAAGTTTAAAACAATCCACTGTTTTACAAGCTGCAGCCAATGCCTGCAAGAAAAAAAAAAAATTTAGAAGTATATTAAAACTGTAAAAAAAAGACATGCTATTACTGGCATTTGTTTATTGTAAAAGAAGCTCGTAGATCAAAAGAAAGTGAGCATGTTAGGAAGAACCACTCCTAAGAAGGGTTTATCCACTTCTAGGGAGAGGAGACCATCAGAGAATGAAGATGAAAAGGAGGAAAGATGTAAGCTTCCTGCAACAAGAGTATGTTACTGGCAAACCTTAAAACATTCATGTCCAATTACTCACTAAGAAAATAAATGGGTAACCAAAACTCAAGTATGTTACTAGTAATAAACTGGCTAACCCTAAAACATTCATGTTCAATTACTCAGTTAGACTAGTTCGCCAAGTTTAGTAAATGTGCTTTTGGCCACAGAGTGTTGGTTTCCTAGGTCAAGTGGTGTCAAAAGATGGTATATTGATGAATACCCATACCCACAGGATAGAGGCTATAAATTTTTGGAGTCAACCAAAGAATGTGCAGGAGGTTTGTAGCTTCCTTAGGTTAGCAGGATATTGTTGTCACTTATTGAACAGATTTCCAAGTCGTGACACCCCAAATCCATCTAACCAAAGAGAGGGGTAAAGTTCATTTAGGATAGCTCTTTCTAGGCGAGCTTTCAAGAGCTTAAGTGGAGATTAGTAATTGCATCAATGCCAGCTCATGCTTCTGGTAAAGAAGGTTTCATCTTGTACATTGACTCTTCAATTTAAGGGCAAAGGGGCTATTTTAATGCAGCATGGAACAGTAGTTGCTTATGTTTCCCGACAGCATTAGTATCCTATTCATGATCTGGGACTAGTTGTTGTCGTATTCGCCTTGAAGATATGGCATCAGTACTTTAAGAACTTCACTGATCATAAGACTAAGAGCCTAAAATATCTTTTCACTTAAAAGGAGCTAAATATACATCAAAGAAGGTGACTCAAACTCCTAAAGGACTATAATAGTAACATCCACTATTACACTGGAAAGGGTAACATGGCAGCTGATGCTCTAAGCAAAAATCCATAGAGATATGTAGGAGCTAGTTGATCAATATTCCAAGTTAGGCTTAAGGCGATTAGACACCGCATCGTATTCTAGCTAGCTTTATAGCCTCGTCGCCCTTGGTGGGGCTAGTTAAGGATAGTTAGGTGGAAGACCGTCACCCTCAGATTTAAGTGGAGAGATAGAGGGATTAGAACCAACATTCACTCATGTTGTGGATGACGCCTCGTATTTTTTACGCGGGTTATATATTCCTTAGTCAAACCCAATTAAAGATAATCTTTTGAGGGAAGCACATTATGTCTATTTTACAGTACTCAAATGTTCCAATATCATGCCAACGCTCTAATACATGGTGTCGGTAATAGATTGGAGGTTGGAGGAAGGAGATGAAGCAAAAGAAGGAAACATGTCTATACTGAATGACATTGAGTTTCGATAATATACCGGAATGATATATTTTAACTATTTCACCCAACATGGTATAAGATTTAAAACTATATTCGGCACGACAATGTCTCTTTTCTATGTTTCATCTCCTTCTTTCTTCAACTCCAATCCATTACCGGCACCATGCATCTAAACATCAGCACGATACCAAAACAATATCATTATAGTCAAAGACTAAAATTTTGATATGGCTCGACATTTTGAACCTTGCTTAAAAGATCCTACTTATAGCGAGAAATGACTTTGTGGTTAAGTGTTTGATTTATCAACAAGGTGAAAGAGCAAAGAACCACTGGATTGCTTCAAAATATCTCCATACCTTGTAGAAATAGGAACTTATCACTATGAACTTTGTTAGCGGACCTCCCGCCTCTCAAGAGAAGCATGATATAATCTAGGTTGTGGTTTATCATTTGACCAAGTCAGGCCACTTTCTACATATTTATAAGTTTGACACTTTAGATCATTTAGCTGAAATATATTGCAAAGAGAATGTGAGACTTCATGGGATGCTTCCCTCAATTATTTATGATCACGACCTCACTTCGAGATTTGGATCTCTACAAAAGAATGTAAGGTACTGAGCTTAGATTCATCAATGTTTTCTATCCTCAAATTAATGGCCAGTTGGAATAACACTATTCAAACCATAGAGGATCTTTTACATGATTGTGTTAGACTTCTATGGCAAATGGGAAATCATCTACACTTGGTAGAATTTGCATATAACTATAGTTTCTATTAATTAATTCAAATGACACTATTTGAGGCACATTATGGCAGAGCTTGTAGATCCTAGTGACATAGCACAAAGTCAATGAGAAACAACCAACACGCCTACAGTAAGTGTAGAGGGATGCAAAACTACTTTAAAAGATTGGACAAAGGCTACTAACCTCCCAAAATCGTCAAAAGATTACACAGACTAAAGGCATTAAGTGTTGGAATTTTCTATTGGAGATTATGTTCACCTCTATCAAATTTTAAAATTTTAAGCCATGTATGTCTGTCCTACACTAGAATGAAATAATTTAGATATTTTTTATTTTTAAATATAAATTTATATTAATATTAAAAAGTACTTTTGTTAATATTTGATTGCTATAAATGTTTTGTCCATATTTTAGGTGTTGATTGTTGAGTTCATATTTTGATAAGATGATAATGGAATAATTTTGTTTGAAATGAACATATATTATTTTTATATAATTATAATTACTAATGGGTGAAAAATAAAAAGAATTAATTTGATAGAATGAAATACTATATTTTAGGTTTAAACTATATTTTAAATTTTGTAATTAAATTTACTTAATTTTAAAATTATGAAATTTCTATAAAAAAAATAAATATATAAATTTTGACTAGTCCTAAATTAAATTTGAAAAAATTCAGATCTAAGATTTTTATGATAAAATTACATTTAAATTTGAAAATAAAATTTTTCTTAAAATAAAATATCTTGTCAAATCAATCAAATTATGTCTATTGCAATCATAATTAATCTCCCAGCATTACAAAACTTAGAACATGAAGAAATGTTCACTGATATTAAATACTAAATTTTATCTTATTTAAATTTTTCTATATTATATTTTAAAAATAGATATAAAATTAAGTTAAATGAAATTAATATCTTGAATTTTGTATTCGTACAAAAGTTAGTTTAAGGTTAAATAAAGTTTAAGCATATGTGGTGATTAAGATCAAGTGGGTTCAAACCAGGCCCTATTTGAATTTATTTTGGTCTATTTAAAACAAACTAAATTTAGAGAATAAAGTCTTTAATTAGGTTAGGTGTATTTTTTAGGGTTAGGATATTTAGTTATTTTATTAAATTAGATTATATTTTCTTTTTCTTTCTCCCCTTTCCCCATTCTTTGTTGACTTGCAGCTTGCACGCATCCCACCAACACTTGAGGTCATCTAGTGCTTACGATCTCCAACTGCCCACCCATAGTCGCTTGTTGTCCACAACCACCCGCTGCACCCACGATTCCCCTACCTATTAACTCCCTACAGTCTACACCTATTGTACCCACAACCATTTGTAACCATCTATTACTTGTAGCTGCTAATAGGACATCCATAGCCGCCCTCTTTCCATGACCACCAATTGCTCAACGACCCCATAGTGCCCGCCGCCTATAATAGCAACCACATTTGCTATAATCACGCAATCGTACACTCTCTTTCCTACCAACTTCTTCCTCTCTTTCAGTGTTTCTTTTAATTTTTTTCGTTTTGCTTCGGCCTCCCTTGCTTAGATGTCTCGATGTTAATGCAAGAGTTTACATGTCGATCTGTGAATCATTCAATAAATTTCACCCATGTCAGCTTGTCATTTCATATGATGACCTTCGTGTAGGCCTTATTAAAGGCGTGAAATGATTAAGCTTAAAGAGAAGTTAGCCCATAGGTTTATTGGACCATTCAAAATTTTTGAGTGAGGAGGTCCAATGACCTATAGAGTATAGACTTGCTTTACCTCCTTTGTTAGATTGGATGAATAATATATTCCATGTATCAATGTTGTGAAAGTCCATACCAAGCCCAACTCATATTCTGGAGACTTTAATAGCACTCCGAGTTACATGTAACTTCCAATATATATTTTAAACACAAAAGACACTTCTTTCATAACAAAGTTGTGCAACTAGTGAAGGTCAGTTGCCATTTACCAATACCACTCCCATCAAGAAGCTACCTAGAAGAGTGAGGATGCCATAAGAGTCATATATACTTGGAACTTGGAAGGCAAAGCTTGTGACTCCTAGTGTGATTATCGCCTCATCGAGATGAGAGGTGGCCATCGCCCGCCCCTCAATAATGAAAAACAGGTCGCTGCTCGTCCCTGCAGGTTGGGTAAAGGTGGTGCCATGCCCTTCCATGTGAGCAAAACACCAGCCATTGCCTTGACATTTGAACATCCTGAAAGGTCATAACCCTTTCGTGCTCTCTAGCGAGCAATCCATTTGACCGTCGCCATCACCTTTCTCTATCAAGCTACCCCAAGCACCCTCAAACTGAAAGGTGTCATCTAGTGCCCATCTACCTTTTTCCACCAGCCTAATGTCTCCATCTATGTCATAGTCGCCTTGGCACAATCATCCATTGCCCGACTACCCCTCTTCTCTAATCATAGTAACACTTCTTTTCCCTTCCCTTCTCTATAAAAGCCTTGTCTCCCCTCTACCACCATGAGTGCTCAATAACCCAAAAGGATATTTTGTAGCATCCTGTTAAGGACTCAACCAAACATCTCGATTCTAGGAGTTACTGCCCCAGAGGTATCCTCAAGAGCTTCCTGGGTGACTTATTGTATATCGCCTAAGTTATATGTACATTAAAGTCATTGTACATACACATAAAGCTTATCATATTCTAATATCAAAGAGAAACAAATATTTCTCCATATAGCAGATATGAGGAGGGAAATTCCTAGAGCATGCCTGTCCAATTAGCTGTCCTCCAAAAACTTGTCCAAATGATGGAGCATCTGGCAGCGTAAAACCTCTAAATATATCAACCTGTATATTGAAGACAAGGTTAGTTCTATCTGAAAGGAGACAGTTTAAAAACCACAAAATTAGGGTCTGTATTGCATTTGCAGGACACACTGCAGATTTAAAGTTTGCATATAAAGTAGAGAACAAAGCTTCTTGCAAAAGATGCTCTGAGATAACCAAATAGCAGTATGTAATATTATCATACACAATCAACACTTCACACAGGTTCAAAGCCAAAGGAGCACAAAGAGCAAGGGGGGCATTTATTACATGAATCTTCCTTCATTGTGAATAAAAGCTATTTTTACATCATTACTATTACCCAAATCTTTTTCCAACAAAAAGGAAAACAACAGAATTGTATACCAAGGTAGCATGAGGTGACATTGCGACTAACACTAGAGACTTGAGTTATAGAATATCAGTTATCACCTAAAACCTCTCTAAGTACTACAGATAACTTCAGCAATAAAACAGTTTTTTAATGACAAAATAATGAATATAAATATTGTCCCATATTGACTATACAAGCCAGACATATTGTTCCAACATGTCAAGACATACATCACTAGCACCGATGTTAGTTGACATTTTGGCTATATCACATGATGCAAAGGAAGAGAGCAATATTGAGCTTGATATACACGCTACCTACCAATTACACAATAATAAGATAAACTGTTGGACAATACTTAGTTAGAAGTTGGAAAGTGGACATGCATGTGTGTGTGTGTGTGTATATATATATATATAAAATATGAAAAATAAAAACATTTAGAAATAAGACTTGCCCTAGTAGGCACTTGTTGACTGATGCATTTTCTATTTACCCATGAATATATTTATCATCAACAACTATTGACAATCATGAGATAATTTCCAAATAGTTTCATATGCAAATACTATGACACCATTTTCATCAAGAGGATATTTTTCATTAAACAAAGTGCCTGACATCTTCTTGTTCATCCTTTTCCCTTGCTTTAGATTTTTTTTCTTCATTATCTTGTATCTTCTTGTTTATTTTATAATTCACTATCATGTTTGTTTGAATATTTTGATATGCCAGCAAATGTTTGAATAAAATGACACAAATACAGAGCACAAGACTGAATGAAAAAGGAAGAAAGTTGCAATAGGCCTAAAAATTAGCATCGGAATGTCGTGGGTTTAAGAGGACTTTTTAAAATATCTAAAAAGTTTGGGATTTTTTAATGTTACAATCTAGGGACATTTTGAAAATTTAGAGGGCCTTTTAAATTGTTGCTATATACAACTAGAGGTGTTGTCAAGGAACCTTAGCTCAACATAAAACCAACCAATCCGATATGCCACCTCACAATTAGTGTTGGTCACAATCCATGACATCACACTCTCTAGCCTAGCAAAGGTCCGGACCTAGATGACCTATGCTTGCGCCAGCTTGGAGCTGTCAAAAATTTATAAATACTAAACATATTGTTTTGGTAAAGGATCCTAGTGTACGAAGCTCCCGCCAATACAGGTCCAGGGAAAGGGTCTATTACGCAGCCTTATTTTGCTTTGTAAGAAGCTATTTTGCATGACTCGAACATGTGACCTAGAGGTCACATGGTAGCAAATTACTCTTGTGTCAAGGCTACCCTTTAAATAGATTGTTTTAGTAAAATAATAAATTCATAAAATAGAAAGAAAAAAAAAGGTAAAAGAAAAAAAATCAAGAAAATAGAAAAATCAAAAAATAAGAAAATTATTATAAAAATAGAATAAAATAAATAAATAGATAAAATATATATATAATTTTATTAATTAAAATTTTGATAATTACATCATTAGTTACAATATTGCATCTTAATTTTGATTCAATACAAACAATATAATATAATATGAATATTACACCTAACCTTAGGGGAAAATTCTTTTTAGTTGTCATCCAATATCGACTTTTAGGTGTTTTATATGGGTTAACTACGTACTTTCCTTCAAAAGGTAAAGATCAACATATCTTTCCTTACCATATGGAAAGGTGAGTGGAAGTAGGTCAAGTATGGCTTGGTTTTGTTGTATCACTAGGGTCACTTTCGTCGAGCTATGAGCTCAATGTTAAGATCTGCCTTTTTCTTGTATTTGCTCCTCTACATTCAACCAATCTTTAAAATATATGCATATCTCTAAGGCATCCGCCTTTAAGCGATTTTTATTCTTGTCCACCACCTATTATCTACACTAAAACATGAATCAAATGCTACTATAGACATAGGAATGGTTAGTGTCAAAAATTGAATAATAACAACTTAAAAAATTATTCATGACATGGGATCCTAATAATTTTTTACATATTAATAAAACGACTTATTCTTTATAAAATAAGAGAATTTTTAATAAAACTCTAAAAAAAACTCAAACACACTTTTTTAAAAAATTAAACAACTTTTTATAATGACTAGATATGCAATCATATCCCAAAATTTATGGAATCATGATCTCATTATTTATGGAATATTTTCAGCCTAATTTTTAGGGATATTTATAGTTACTAAATATGTTATTCTACAATCCCCATCAAACTGGTGAATAGATATTTCCTAGCTTGGATACAATAAAATATTGAGCTACTTAACCCTCCTTTAGTAAGTATAACTACAAGTTGACTAATTCTAGATACGTAAGAAGTACAAATCCACCTGCTCTCGCTCTCTAGTTTCTCCTTGATAAAGTGTCTGTTAATTTCAATGTAATTTGTTCAATCATGTTGTATCAAATTGTGAGCTATGTTGATTGCAATTTATTATCACAACAAAGTCTCATTGAGTCATCCTACTTCTGAGATAATCTTCAGAGCAAAGTAGTTCACAAACACTTGCAGTCATTGCTCGGAATATTGCCTCTACACTAGACAATGCTACCATATCTTATTTCTTGCTCTTCATGTCACGAAGTTACCACTAAGAAAGGTGCAATATCTGGTGGTTGACTTCCTGTCGACCATTAACCCAACGTATATGCCTATAGCACCAAACTTTCATTTCTTTTAAATAGAATATACTTTCCTTTCCTAGTATTTTTTTAAAATATTGTAATACTTACTAAGTTGTTTGTAAATGAGCTCCTTAGGGTTATGCATAAATTGGCTAATCATGTGCTTGCCTTGTCATCCATGATTTTTTATGTATGGAGGGCCCGAAATCATAATTTTTTAGGGGGAAGAACCGTTAGATATAGAGAGAATATTCAAGAGTATACAAACACATGTATATAGGTGATTAAGGGTCTACTCAGATCTGATTAAGGTGATTAAGGGACTATCAAAGATAAACTGCTAATAATGAAGACTAGAAAAAGGAATCCGGTTATGAAGGTTGGTAAAAGATAATAGAAAAATTGACAATCAAGGTTGACCAACAAAGATTAACCGCCAATAATAAAGACTAGAGAAAGGAATTCACCTACGAAAGTTGGTAAAAAGTAATAGAAAAAATTTGGCAATGAAAGCCAAGCAACAAAAATAAATACCAATGATAAATACCAAAAAAAGAAAAATTCAACTATGAAGGTTAGTAAAAGAGAAAATAGACAATGAAAATGTTGAAGAAAAAAAAAATGTGAATGAAAAAAGGTGGAGGAGACTTCATTGTGCATGGGACTTTAGTCCCACATTGGAAATTTGAAGGAATGATGGTTGGTTTATATTGTTTCCCATGAATATATGTTGTGAACAAATACATGAGGAGAGAATCTCTCTCAAGCATGGGTATGCAGGGGGTGTGCAGATCTAGGGCCTGAATTGTACTAAACTCAATTGACTCGTGTACGTGCGAACATTGAATGTTAGACCGGTCAAGGCAAAATTTGCCCAAATGAATAACCACCATTTTGTCATTTATATTTTTGCTCCAAGTATGCACTAATGAAACTCATGAAAAATTGAAACATTTTATTTATGCTCCAAGTATGCACTAATGAAACTCATGAGAAATTGAAACATTTGACGTTTCACTAGTGAGAAAGAGGTTTCTTTCTTTTTTCCTTTTCCGTTTCATTAGTGGTGCTCCCTTATAGGAGCATATGTATTGAGCAAAAACATAAGAGAAAAATAAGAAAGAAAAATATCTTTCCATCCACCTTCCCCCTCTCTCTTCTTCTCTATCATGCATCTTTTGCTAGACAGAATACTCGTGATAGCATTCGGGTACTCATGTAGTTCGCCGTGACCATTAGTGTCGGTGGAGACCTGCGGTTCGCCGTTGTATCCTGGAAACAGACGACTTAAATTCAACATCATAGCACCATTGAGGTGGGCGAATCTGTTTTAAGGAAACTGCGTTGAACGCAGACATCGGCCTCTCGGTTTTCGAACCCTCGTAAACCCACTCGCGCCCGATCGGCACTCGACACCCGTCGGCACTCGGCAATCGGACTCAAAAATCGGCACCCATTCGACACTTGGCAGAAACCAGCCCCCCTGGCAGCTTAAGATTATCTGCTTAGGTCATTTCGACATATAAGTTGAATCTAATTTGGTATAATTTCAATTCAGCTAATTTCCCAAAATCTTTGACAGATTGTCCAACAATTTTAAAACAGATTCGGTTCTGTTGAGAGCAACAGACTCATCACATGAAAGCCCCCTCTGCCCCGATTGGTAATGTGCCAATCAACCATTAAGAAAGACCAGAGAAGTTCACTGATTGAACTTCAAGAGGTGGCAGCAGAAGATGCTCTTCTACTTGACCACACTCAATCTAGCTTGGTTCTTGACCAAGGACCCTCCCAAGCATGCTGAGGATGCTGATGTTCATACCATTTGTACATTGGAAGCATGGACTCATTCTGAGTTCCTTTACCGAAACTACATCCTCAACTGCCTTGCCGACTCGCTGTACGCTGTGTATAGCACGAAGAGAATGGCTAAAAAGCTGTGGGAGTCCTTGATAAGAAATACAAGACGGAGGTTATAGGGACCAAGAAATTCATTGTGGGCCAATTCCTAGACTACAAAATGGTTGACTCCAAGACGGTTGACTCCAAGACGGTGATCAGCCAAGTCCAAGAGCTTCAGGTGATCTTGCACGAGATCCACTCGGAAGGTATGGCTCTAAATAAAACCTTCTGCAATCATTGAGAAATTGCCTCCAGGCTGGAAGGACTTCAAAAACTACCTGAAACGGAAGGAGATGAACGTGGAAAAACTTGTTGTTAGACTTCGAATTGAGGAAGACTACAAGAGTTCCGAGAAAAAGTTGTTCTCTCAAGCTACTGTGAAAGTCAATATGGTCGAAACGGAAGAATTCCAAGACTTCTGAGTTGCGACCGGAGGAGGCGTAAGCAAAAAGAAGTTCTCTAAGAAGTGCTTCAATTGTGATCGAGTTGGTCACAAATCTTCGGAGTGCAGAAAGCTGAAGAAGAAGCCGGAGGCCAACCTAAATGAGGGACCATAAATGGACGAGCTCTGCGCCATGGTCTCCAAATTGAACCTGATCGGTTCAAACCCACGACAATGGTGGATCGATACTAGAACCACACATATATGCTGCAACAAGGAGCTGCTCCACAACTTTGAAGAAATCAAAGATGGTGAGAAATTGTTCATGGGAACTCAGCAACCTTGGACATCATGGGCCAAGGAAAAGTGGTGTTGAAGCTGACCACGGGCAAGGAGTTGGCTCTCAATAATGTGTTGTATGTTCCGGAGATTCGGAAGAATCTGGTGTCGGGATCACTTTTAAGCAAGCATGGCTTTCGCATTATTTTTTAGTCGGATAGAGTTATTCTGTCCAAAAAAAAAAAAAATGAAATGTTTTTAGGAAAGGGTTATGTAACTGATGGGCT
>JBAMIE010000107.1:6268632-6284670 GCA_037177295.1 Kaempferia parviflora
GTTGAGCAAAAAGGGGGCTGAAGTAGTGCTGTTCGGGGGAAGAAAAGGGCTGGAAATTGGGCTGTTCGGTTGAGGAAAAAAGTGCTAAGTTGAGGGAAAAAAAAGGAGCTGAATTAGTGCTGTTCCGGTGAAGAAAAGGGCTGGAAAATGGGGCTGTTTGTTTGGTTGAAGAAAAAAAAGAGCTGAAGTAGTGCTGTTCCGGGGAAGAAAAGGGCTGGAAATTAGGGCCGTTCGGTTGAGGAAAAAAAGGGCTGAGTTAGTGCTGTTTGGGGGAAGAAAAGGGCTCGAAATTGGGGCTGTTATGGAGGCAGATTAGAGACGGGCTTCACATGCGACATTTCAGAATGCCTATAGTATTTAGTATTATTTACTTATTGCGTGTTATGTTCATGGAATTATTCTCCATCACTTTTCCCCCCTCTTTTCCCTTTCGCACTAATGATGTTTTCCTTTCTAAATAACATATTCTTGGCAGACATTCTTTTGAATACTCAGATAGGGATGACACAGTTATTGCACACCTGGTGGGAGGAATAGATGCTTTCATTAAGTTAGCCTCTGACTGGCCTATATCATCTTATCCTCTGAAGTTACTGTCAATTAAAAATCGTGATGACCAATCCCAAAGCATTACTCTGAGTTTCCTTTGCAAGGTCAAGGTAAAATTTTCTTGCTTGTTTGTGCAAACAATCTTGTCTTATTAATGTTATAATGATTAAGTTGATTTATGGTTTGGGATTTGATACAACAACAACCAAGCCTTATCCCACTAGGTGGGGTCGGCTAATGGTTTGGGATTTGATAATGTCAGTAATATAATTCTTGGACAATCCCCTAGTTTAGTAATGCAATACTTGACATCATTTAGTTCTTAATGAATTTATTCTCTTTTAAGTAGTTTTTATTGGCTGATCTGACAAAATCAACTTGTAGAAGTCTGAGAATTTTATTTGCGTGCAAAAATCTATTATTTCAGCTACTTTTGCCCTTGTATGTTTAGATATTGAACATTTGAGAACTTGGTCTGAATAGGCATTTTGACTATATAATTAGACAATTGATCAGCTAGGTAACTGTATATCTGTTGAGACATCATTATGGAACCATAGGTTTTCAATCTAAATGGTTTGGGTACTATAAATTAACTATGACTTTATATAGAGGTCAATGTGGACTGAAACACAGTTGACATAGTTGAGACACATGATTCACTGCTGTACATCTTCTGTAATTCTTCTTACTAGGGAATCCTTCTCTGGTAATATGTAACCAACAACAGATTTGACCAAAGGTGTAAAATGCTTGGCCTCATTGTGAACAAGTAATGCTATTAAATTGGTATTACTTTAGTCTCTACCAAAAAATACCTTCAATTCCAATCTTAAGCCTGGATGAAAAGGCTTGAGATTTACGTTTAGTCTGGACAGACCAACATTAAAATTTGTCCAAACATATGAACATGAAGTCTAACCATATTTTTCATAAAGCACAATGTACCTTCACAAATGAAATACCTCAATATGCAAAAGGTTGGGTAGTAAGTTGCCCAATACTGACCCGTCACATTAGAGTTTGGATGCCCAAAATTGACCCATCTCATTAGGGTATGATGTGATTCAAAATGAGCAAGGAATCTTGCATTGTCTTGGACCAATGCCACTAAAGCTAATGATGACTTCATGATTAGAAATGCATGAACACTTTCAAGGAAAGACTAGATTTAGTAGATGCTTTTGTTAGTAAAAAAATATCATAATGTACTTACAAGAAACAAAATGAGTTGGAAAAAAGATGCATAATTAAATAAACACAGGTTTTAAATTTGGTGTATTAAAAAATCAAAAATAGAAATGGAGTATGTAAAATGATTATAAGCATAAAGTTGGCGAAGTTAAGAGATATGAGGATATATTTATTATCCTAAAATTGATTTTAAGAAATGAAATACAAAAATATTACAAGTGTTTATGCACCTTTAAAGTTACATTGAATAATCAAATCAAAAGAGAATTTTTGAAGAACTCAGATGAAATTAGTATATTTATGACTAAACTTGAACTTGGCGAGATTTAAATGCATGTGTAATCAATGTCTTAGGAATATAAAAGTGTAGATTGAGATTTTTGATTTAGTGAATAAAATGAATTGATTAAATTTTAGATTTTTCTACACGTTTTGTTTCTACGATCATTACTATTCACTTAAGGAAGAGATGTGAGCATAGAGTCACAATAATCGTAAGTAAATATAATTTGTTCTTTGGAAGGTAGATAAAATGATGTGCAAGATTTGCAAGGTAAAATTTCCAAGGAATGCTATCTTACCAACACCAATTATATATTAGGTCTTAGAGACAACAATAACCAAGTCTTTATCCCACAAAGTGGGTTTAGCTATATGGATCCTCTTACACAATTAGGCTCGATCTCTTGCTATATCATCTTCTATATTTAATTGAATTTTATCCTATGGTATCATTATTAACTAAGTCTTCTTTGGTCTCCCTTTTCCTTGATGAATGTGTGTATTTGTCACTCTCTTACATCTCATAACTAGAACATTTATTAATCTTCTAAGTACATATCTATACCATCTTAAATGCATCTCTCTAAATTTTCCCTCAATAAGTGCAATTTCAGAATTTCTACTCTACTCTCTCTAATCTTCTTATTTCTTATCCTGTCCATCTTCATATATTCATACATTCACTTTAACTTCGTTATCTCTATAACTCTCATCTTTTGCTTGTTTGCTTGCTTCATTGCCAACATTTAGCTTCATATAATATAACATGTCTAGTCATTATTTTGTAGAATTTTCAATTTAGCTTTTAGAGGTACTTTACGATCACAAAAAAAACATCATGTTCTTTTTCATTTCAACCATCCTGCTTGTATCCTACATGATTTTCCATAATAAGAGCTCCATATAGGTCTTAGAAAGTTTAAGGAAAAAATTATTTCATATTTTAGAAGTAATAAATGGTGGAATCTTGAGGATAATTATCTATAATATTAATGTTATGTTGTCTAAGATGATAGGATTATCAATTTCGGAAGGTGAAGAGAAAACATATAAAAAGAGCTTTATTGTGGTCGTCAAAAAGGCTATTAATTAAAAAAAAATCATCATTTAAAAATTAGAAAGGATTGTTGGAAAAAGAAAATTTTATTTAGTTGCTAAAAGTAAGGCAAAATATTATAAATATTGCATGGGAGAAAACTGTTTGTTAGATTGCAAAAGAATAAAAGAAATTTACAGTCAAGTATTTTTAGACGTATAAAATAGAAAAGTTAAAAGGATCTTGTTGTTGAAAATGCAATTAAGCTGGAAAACTAATTCTTTTTGATCTATATGAGTATTCTATAGTTATTTTCATTCTTAGGATATTTTAGTTTTAAAGATTGAAAGTTATTGTGGATTTCAGAATTATAGAGTTATTCATAATAATATATCAAATGAGGTTAAAGAAATTTTTAAAGAAAATGAAGATAGGTAAGATACTCAAATAATGGAGGAAAAGGTTTTTGTGCTTATTTATGAGAATAAGAATGATATTAATGTTTTAATTATAGAGTTACGAAGTTGATATCACAAAATATTGAAAAAGAATTATTGAGGGGAGAATAAGTGATGATGCATTCATTTTTTAAAAGCCAATTAGGTTTCATGCTTGGAATATCAATCATGATATTATTTAATATAATTTATCATAAAATCACTAAATGACTATTATGGTGGGTTTTGGTTAAAAAGCAATACATACTCATTATGTTGATACAACATCATGTCTTATCCTACTAGGTGGGGTTGGCTATATGGATCCTTCTATGCCATTGAGCTCTATCCCCTACTATATCGTCATCTATATTTAAAAAAATTTTATCTTATTTTATTGTTGATAACCAAGTCTTTTTTGGTTTTCCTCTTCCTCGTTAGATGTGCGTATTTGTTATAGTTTCACATTGCTTTATTGGTCGTCATGTCCGTACTATCTTAAATGTGTCTCTCGGAGTTATTCTCTCAATAGATGCAATTCTGACTTTTTTTTTCTAATGCTTTCATTTTTTATTCTATTCATCCTCGTATGGCCACACATCTATCTTTACATCCTCATCTTTGCAACTTTAATATTTTGCTCGTGCTCGAGTCATAGCCGAACATTCAGTGCCATATAACATAGCAGGTTTAACCCCCATTTTGTAGCCTTTAAGTTTTAGAGGTACTTTACGATCACATAAAACACCCGATGTTCTCCTCCATTTCAACCATCCTGCTTGCTGATATAGCAAAGACCATTAGAGAACCATGGTTAGTTACGGGAGGCTTCAATACGCTGGCCGCCTCATCTGAAAAGGGTTGGAGGTCGAGCGATAATCACAAGTAAAACTTAGGATCTTACTAATATGATGCCAAGATGCAGCTTGGTAGACCTCCCGTCCATTGGGTGTCTCGTTTGACATGGACAAATCAGACTATATCAAACTTGATCGTGCTCTAGTAAATAATCACTGATGGAGGACTTCAGGAGCTATGTTGATTTTTCCACACCAGGATGCAGAGTGACCATTCATGCTGTACTGTATCAATATTCAGTAATGGGCAGCATGATATGCGACCATTTAAGTTCCTCAACATGTGGGCTTCCCATGAGGACTTCCGGTGGTTGGTTGCTGACTCATGGGCTCAACCTTCTTTTGGCACAGCACAAGTTCATGCTCAAACAGAAACTGTCAAGACTGAAACTAGTATTGCGGGAACTAAATAAGCTACACTTGCACCTCATCTCTCAGCAAGTGGTGAGGGCCAAAGAACAGCTCGATGAAATGCAGAGGCAAATACTCTCACGACGGGATCAGCCACGGGAGTACAAGCTCTGAAACCTCGCACACTGCGCCTATGTGAGGCTGAACGCTCCTTTCATCAGCAAAGAGCAAAATGCAGCTATTTAAAGTAGAGTGATTGCTGCACGAAATTTTTTCATGAACTAGTGAAACAAAACAGTAGGAAAAATGCTATTGTAACCATCTACAAAGAGTCCGGTGAAACTACAAGAAGTTTACATGAGGTTGCTGTGGAGTTTGCGTCACATTTCAAACAATTATTGGGGACTTGCAGTAAACTGCACATCACTGGACAGTATCAGTTTTAACATGGGGCCGATTCCTAATGACAACCAAAGTTAGTCTCTTGTTGTGTCATTCACTCCTGAGGAAATTCGGACTGTACTCCTGATATTGGCAATGATAAGGCACCAGGCTCTGATGGATATGGAGCAAAATTTTTTAAATCAGCACGGGTTACAGTAAGCCTAGAACTAAAACTGGCAGTTACTTAATTTTCTGTTTCCGGACAGCTTCTAAAGCAATGGAATCACACATTGTTAGTGATGGTGCCAAAGGCTGAACACGCCTCAAGAGTAGCTGATTACCGACCAATATCTTGCTGCACAGTGGTTTACAAAGTCATATCAAAGATTCTAACCTCCGGGCTTGCAACAGTAATGGAAACATTGCTAGATCCTGCACAAGCTGCATTTGTTGCTGATCGCTCCCTAGTGGAAAATATTCACCTTGTGCAGGAACTCTTAAGGAAGTATGCATGTAAGAGAGTCTCACCAAGATGTGTACTTAAAGTGGACTTACAAAAAGCTTTTGATACAGTGGATTTTGGGGTTTCCTTTTAGCTACTCTACGTGGACTCGATTTTTCTCAACAGTTTGTGAGTTGGATATCTGAATGCGTCACCACAGTTTGTTATTCAGTTGGTATAAATGGTGCAATGTATGGGTTCTTCAGAGGTAGACGATGACTCCAACAAGGGGATCCCCTCTCCCCCCTCCTGTTTGGATTATGCTTGGAGATGTTCTCTAGATACCTCAAAGCCACCACACTGAAATGTGGTATTCATTTTCATCCCATGTGTGCTAAAACTGGAATTTACGGATGATCTCTTCATTTTTGCGAGGGTCAATGAGTCTACTATCAGATTACTTACTGAACGTATTCAGGACTTCGGTGATTCAGCTGGGCTGCGGCCAAACCTCAACAAATCAAATCTGTACCTAGCTGGAGTGGAAGCCTGACTCCATGATGAGTTATAGTGGATTACTGGTTTTCAATCTGGTACATTCCCCTTCCAGTACCTTGGGATTCCCTTGCCACCGTGAAGCTGCGTGTTAGTAGCTATGAAGCCTTGACTGAAGTTATCCTACACAAGCTGGTCTCATGGCTACGACACACACTGTCATATGCCGGGAAACTTGAGCTGATAAATAATGTCCTACAAAGTATTGAATGTTTTTGGCTTTCCATCTCTCCTATAGTCCTATTCCAAGTGCAGTCATAGATAAATTGTATAAGATCTACTGAAATTTTGTTTGGACATCCAAACACCCTCCAATCTCTTAGGCTACAATATGCCTCACTAAAGAAGAAGGTGGTTATGATGTTTGTGATCTCAAAGCTTCGAATTTTGCACTTCTATGCCGGTTTCTCTAGAATTTACAACGCAAAAGGACTCCTTATGGGTGAAATGGATACATGATAAATATCTCAGCCGAACTACTATATGGGAATGACAAGGTAAGGACTTTGATTCAACACTAATCAAGAGGTTAATTCATCCGGGATACAAATCCTAGCATTTGCAAGTGAGCTGCTGATTAGGTGGTTTTCTGGCAGTCAAGGCATGGGTACAACTTTAGCCTATGAAGCCTTCAGACCAAGAGGCGTCATCAAAGTGTGACCAAAGGTGGAGTGGAAATCCTACCTCATGCCCAAGCACCGATTCACTTTATCTCTGATGGTTCATGGACGGGCACCAAAGGTAGGTTGGTCTATGAGATGGACACGGTTCGTCCTCTTTGTAGGCAAGCAGATGAAACACCGGATCATCTCTATTTTGCCTGCCCAATTAGCAAGATGTTATGAGACAAGGTGCGACATTGGCTGTGTATGCGGCAATCGAAGTCCACTCATAAGCAACTACTAAGAGTGTTTCATAGGAACATACGTTGTACTGGTGACCTATCAAAAGCAAGGTTTTTAGCCATGTCTTGTATGGTTCTTCTTTGGCAAGCTAGGAACGAGTGCCTACATGAGGGGGATGTCTCGAATGTAGATAGCATGTTCTTAAAGATACTAACCCATGTGTTTCGGTTCTTAGACGCCCCCTAGGCATATCCTTTGTAATATTTTGTTTTAGTAATATATTTACCTTCTAAAATAAATATAAGACATTTCTCTATCCATCCATTATTTTGCAAAAATGATCTTAAATACTTAAAGTTCTTAGTTCTAGCCAACTCGTTATCGCCTAAATAATTGTCTTATTAAACTTAAATTTCATATATTCTGTCTTTACTCTACTAAACCTAAAACTATTCACTTTTAGTGTTTCCTGCCAAGACTCTAGTTTTGTATTTACTTTTTCACGTGTCTGATCTACCTAAACAACATGCACTACAGTTCTGTATCTTGAAGGTGCCATTGAGTTCGTCCATGATTAGTATAAAAAGATTGATACTTAGAATTGATCCTTGATGTAACTCTATGTTTGTTGGAAATGTTGCATCTTCATACATATCCTTAATTAGTTCAATATATGCTATGTTAACACCTATCCTTTCTAGAATTCTCCATATAATTTCTCTTGAGATTCTATTATAAACTTTTTTCTAAGTCAATGAATACCATGTGTGGATCTTACTTTTACTCTCCATACTTTTCAATTAGTTGCTGAGAAGATGTATAACTTCTATTATTGACTTTTAAGTATGAACCCAAATTGATTTTCGGTTAGCATGGTATACTTCCTTAATCTTTTTTCTATTACTCTTTCATAAAGTTTCATGGTATAACTCATTAGTTTAATACCCCTATAGTTTGTACAATTTTGTACTTCTTCCTTGTTTTTATATAAGGGAACTAGAATTCTTACACTCCATTGATCAAATATTTTTTTTTTCATTTTTAATATTATGTTAAATAATTTTGTAAGTCATTGAATACTTTGTTTCACATTTCCATACCTCTATCAGAATATTATCAGGTCCAATAACTTTTTCATTTTGCATCCTATTTAAAACATGTTCTATTTCTCAAGTTTAAATTCTAAGATAAAAATTTAAATTTTTATACTCATTTGACCTATTTAAATTACCTAAGTAAAATTGGTCACCTAAACCTTCGTTAAAAATTTGATGAAAATATCTCTTCCACTGCTTTTATTTCTCCATCATTTACTAGTACCTTATTGCATTGATCTTTAATATATCTTATTAGCATAAGATCTCTTGTCTTTCTCTCTCACACTTTAGTTATTTTATAAATGTCTTATTTCTTATCTTTTGTATCCAATTTTTGATATAACCGTTCAAAAGTTTCCTTCTTAGCTTCATCTTTCTTAGCCCTTTCTTGACTATTGTATATATATATATTTTAAAGTTTTTCTTGCTTTTACAAATATATAATTTTCTTATAGGCTGTTCATTTTTCTTCATTTTTTTTGTACTTTCTCATTCCACTATCAAGATTTCTTACTTGGTGGTGCATGCTCCTTTAACTCATCGAGTACACTCTTAACTATTATTTTCAACTTTGATACTATCTTATCACATGTCGTATTAGAGTCACCATATATTTTATTTAATACTTGTACTTGTACCTTCTCCTTAAATATTTTTTACTTTTTATCCTTTAACTTCTACCACTTAATCTAGGAGTTGTGTATATTTTTCATCTGTTAATATTATGATTAAGGCGTATATCTATCTTGCCCCAGGGTGTAACACAGATGGTGGGCGCATAACATCTTTGGCGTAATGGCTAGGGGTCGATTCTTAGGAACTGATGACTTGGGGTTTACCCCACCATGCGTCTAACGCTTGTACCTGCATTTACCTCCCTCTATATCCGGTCGATACTAGAGGGCCGCTAAGGTAGCAGATCTACCTTTAAGGCGTATATCTAACACTACTAACCTATGTTAGGTAGTTAAGTTTTCTTCGGGGATGACCTTGCAATCTTGACAAATCTTTCTATTCTTCTTCCTAATCATAAGAAGGTCAATTTGTAATTTTTATTCTCACTTTTGAATGTGACAATGTGTTTTTTTTTTAAATTGTGCTAGTATAAGGTCATACAATATAGTTTTCAATATTCATTTATGTTCCAAACCCATAACCCCCATGTACCTGTTCATATTGCTCATTTTTTACTCCGACATCACTTTCTATTAAAATTATTTTATTTGCGGAATGATTAAAAAGAACATTAGTGAATTGTAATTAAAATAAATTAATTTAATTGTATTATACTGTCCTATAGAGCTCAATGGAAGGATAAAGTAAATGAGACTAACACGGCTTGACGACTTGATTAGTCTCTAGGAAAAACATTTGTTTTCTTTAACATAGAAGATAAGCTATAGTTTAATGCATACTTTCTGGTCAATTTCCCTGCCTTATATTGCTTTTGATTTGAAAATGAAATATACAATGATTATAATAACTATCTCTAAGGAATAAAATAGATAGGGAACAAAATAGAAATAAGCACTTCTTATTTTGTTTATGGAATAGAATAATTATAAAATAACTTTTTATATTTAGTTGGTAACAACCTTATGACAAATAGTAAGGAATAATTTTCACAATGAAAAAAGTATCCCTATATAAATATTTTATTTGACTTATCTAGCAAGTATAGGCCTACCTAACTACCTAGCTCGTCTAGCCTAATCACTCATCAGGCCTAACCATCTTGACTAATGCGATTGATGTGACTTTCAATCACACAATCCATCGCCTTGATGACTCAACTTGTTCATCCTACTCAATCATTCTCTTCAGCCTAACTAGTAAGCTTAGCTCGCCTAATCCATTTAGGCACATAGCTTGCTTCTCTTTCTCTATCCTCCTAACCTAACCTGTCTAGTTGGACTGATTATTTTGATTCGCTTAGTCTACATGTGTCGATTGGCTATTTAACTTAATTGACCCGCTCGACACATTCAACCTGCTCGACTTGTTAAACTTAACTTGGTTTGTCCAACATAATTGGCTCGTTTACCTCAATTGATGTGCTTGGTTTGATTGGCTTGCCCTTCATGTGTGGCTTGATCGACTTGTTTGACATGTATGCCTTGATTGTTCCTAAGGTCTAACTAGTTTGGTTGGTCTTAGTGGCTTGCCCTTCCCCAGGACCGTTTAACTTGATTGGCCCATTTTGTTGCTTAACATGTCTAGCTCGCTTAACTTGATTTTCTCACTTGGCCTTGGCCTTGGCCTGATCAGCTTGTTGGCATTCTTGAACACATGTAGTCTGATTCACTTGTGTTGTTTAGCCCTATTTGATTGTTGCTTTGCTTAGCTCATTTGAATGCTTAGCCCATCGATCTATTTAGCCCTATCACTGCGATTAGCCTGTTTGGTCTGCTCGGCTCACCCAACCCATTCACTTGCTTGACCTACTTGTTTCATTTGGCTTGATTGGCTTGCTTTGTCCACAAGGCGATCACTCGTTTGACATCTTGTGCCTAATTGATGTTCTTCTAGCCTCCTTGATTTGCTCAGCCTAATCGATCTCGCTTCGCTCAATTGATTGATTTGTTCGATCCCTTTAGTTCAACTATCTTGTTTCACTTTGGTCGATTGATTAGATCAATCAAATTCTATTTGAACGAAGAAATAAATAGGGAACGAATTCATATTCCTTATGTATAGGAAATTCACTTCCATAGGAATTTAATATTCCAAGGTCTTTTTTGTAAAAAAAGAATAGTTATTTTCATAAATGATGTAACCAAACCCATCATTAATGTTCTTTACAACAATAACAACCAAGCCTTTTCCGGTGCTATTGAGTTTTATTCTCTACTATATCATCATCTATATTTCATCATTAATGTTCTTTATGTAGAAAAAAATATTAGGATTCATGAATTTTTTATTTGGTTTGAGTAATGTTCTTGTTTTTTTTAATTGATTAAGGCTTTGCAAGATGAATATGTTTATATTTTTCCAGTGCTATATTTTTATTGTACAAGGTATGCTTTCGAACTAAGTCATTTATGAGCAATTTACCAAATTCAAATGTCATTTGCAAAGAAGTAAAAACTATCTTTAATTAATAGCATGCATTTAATTCTCTTTAATTAATTAAACTAATTAATTAAAACTTTTTTTTTTGGGATTTGACCTTCTCAAAAAATTATAAATGTCTACGTGGTACAAGAGTTTTAAGTGGTAAGATAAATTCTCTTGGTGGAAGAGTAGTTTCATGTCTTTTTTTAATCAAAATAATTGATTTTTCTATTAAGAAAAGTAATTTTCTTTGTAAGGTATCATGATATATTGTTAACAAAGTTGATATTTAAAAATTATGCATGGCTTTTACTGGCATATTAAACTTTTTAACATAATAATTGAGTCAATTCGTTTGAAATTTAGAATTTGAAATTTAGAATTTGCATAAGGCAAATGCGTATTTTGATTAGTTTTAATTTAAAAATACAAAATAAAATAAAATATTTTAAAATATAATTATAGCTAGCTATAATGACATTGCAAAATGTATTATTTTTAATTTTAAAGAGCAATGTGTAGATTAATATATAACTCTGTCCACAATGAATAAACTCTTCCATGACCTATCCCAAATAAATGAGGGTTGCGTTAGATTGTCAATCAACATAAACAAAAGTAAATGTTATGTATGGAACCTATCATTATCTATATAGTCAATGTCACTTAGTGGAATAAAGGTTTAGTTATTCTTGTAATGTGTAATGTGTAGATTAACATATTTGATTGATTGTATTGTCTTATTTAAATTATGTTTTGTGCTGCCTAGCTCTAAAATAGTGTTGATTTATGGTGCATCTCAATTTTTGTGAACACAGGACCGGGCAAACTCTTTAGGTACACAATCACGTCTTCAACTTGCAAAATTTGTGGATGCAATAGAAGCGATCCTTCAGGAGATGCAATCTGATCTTCATTGAAACAACATTACTACCTAGAGGCTAGATTTTTCTCTTGATTTCTTAAAATATTGAATGTATCTTAATCTTTTAAGTTCATATTTGATATGTATCTTTTCTTTGATGCTTGGGTACGTCTAACAACCCTGATGGAGATGATCCAACAACTTTTTACCTGTATCTAAGAAATGTCTGTTACATTGAATTTCAAGAGATTTTAGATTCTTCTTAAGAATTCAGATAAATGGACTAATCAAATTCTTAGTTATTTGAACAGCATCTACTCTTAATGATTGCTTATTAAAATTTGTTAACGATCATGCATGGTGTACATAAGGAAAAAAAAAAGAGTACAAATCTATGGTTTTGGTTGGCTGCTTGATGGAAATAGGCTTTAGAGTTAGATTGAAGTTGTAAGATGTTCTACAGATAGTTATTTTTGGAAATCCTCATTGGATTGACCTAATTGACAATCTGAAAATACCTCATCTTATTTCTCCTGGTCAGTTCAACTGACTTCAACATGCTTAAAATCTGTCGGGCAACCTATGGAAATCTTAAATTGGAACTGAGAGAAATAATCGCCTTGTGTTTCCCCCAATTAAAGTCTCTCATTGTCTTAAACCATTCCCATTCTAGTATTCTCTTGCAAATTCTAGTTGGCAACAATGGATTTAGAAGGTAAAATGCTGTTTGACTTCTTGTAGTTCTAATTGACAATTTTGTGATGTAAAGGTTGCTAACTTGACCTTTTATTTTACTCGTCTTGCAGTTACCCATTTGGTATAACTGTTTATTTTTATTTATAATTTTCTATTCACTTAAGATTAGTTTTGTTAGCATGTCTATGTGATAGTTGTAACATAAGTACAATATTGAGAGTCACCTTTGTTAGAGTAAAGTGTTATATCACTTATTTCAAATGGTTTAGTATTGTCGATCCCATGATAAGTTAGAGGCAGGTAAATTATAGGGGGTACTTTGTCGTAGCCACCTTTTGCACGAGGAAGATTAGGCATCCAATGCACCTCTGCATTCTATGATTTGTAAGTTTATCAAAGTATGTTGGACTTTAATTGAACTAAATGAAAGTATTGTGATACATCAAAATCAAACTAAACGATGCATCTATAATAAAATTCAGCTATCATCAATCCACAAGGCAAAATTGAAATCGAATGCAATGACAAATGAATGGGCTGATCTTAATCTATCACAAGAGCTATTGTATCCCTTATTTGTCACCATACTAATTCCTGCAAACGCAACGGATGATCTCTTGCAAGGATTGGGCAACGATAAGATTTCTTCTCAACAGGGAAGAGAGGAGGAAGAAGAAGCTCTTGATTTCAAGATTCAAGATGCCCAATTGACCGCATCTTTTTCTCTTATATATCTTATCCCATCTTGTGCGGACAATCCACCATAAAAGTCCATAATTCATTAACACTATCAATTTTAATGAACTGGATTATTGGATTTACACATTGAATCCATATCCATTTATCTTAAATCCCCTTTCATGTATTAAATATTAGATCACTTAATTGGAGTTTAATTCCTTAATAACAAATTATAGTGTCTTGTTAATCTTGTATTAGCCACCTAATGGACTTAATCCTTCAATCTCTCACGTTAGTTATAGTGATATTGTATACACCATACAATACCTTAGTTGAGCTCAACATGCCAAACTTTATGAGTTAAATATCTCTTTAAACAATTTGGTCAATTAATTCAATTAGTACCATACTAAAGAAGTAAGAGTCACTATAACTATAACTATAACTAGACCCAACAATAATTACAATACTAATATCATTAATGACTTAGATCGAATGTGGACATACAGATGAGAATGGCACAAAATGTGATCTCAAGTTCATGGACATTCCCATAATGTACGGAAGATCCAGACGCTTACATATCTAAGCATATAACAAATTCCCTACTGCTAATGCATAAGGGAATTGTTGTATTTCTTTTATCTCAAGTTCATGTGGTCGACATTGCTGTAAGCTACGTTTATCATCCTTTGACAAGGTGTGCCACCAGGAATACAGTTTTACATATCATATCGAATGAGCACATTTTCTATATAGGCCTTTTGTGATAGTCCAAGTGTGCACCTTGAACGATCACGAACAATCTGTATGCATAAGATAAATGATGCATCACAAAGATTTATCATTTCAAATTCACCTGATAGAAATGACTTAGTTTCTAACAGATGACCCTTATCATTGGTTGCTAGCAATATCTCATCTACATATAGAACAAGTAAAACAAACTTGCTCCCACTAAACATGATATACAAATATTGATCAACTTGATTCTTCTTGAAGTCGTATGAAGAAACCACTTGATCAAACTTTCGGAACCATTGATGAGATACCTGCTTTAGACCATAAATGAACTTCCTTAATTTACATACAATGTGCTTTGAATCTCCCGACTCAAAGTTCTCCGGCTGCACCATATATATAGTTTCCCCAATGATGTGCGCAGATTATATACACTTTTATTCATGCTTTGACGCACATCTACTTGTATTTCATGCATATAATCTATGTTTATTGCACTCTATTCTATCATTATGTCATACTTTCACTCCTTTTGTTCGGAGATTTACTCTTTGCTTGTTTTTATTGATAGAATGCAATTTGGAGCGAAAATGGAGTGGAAAAGCACATTTAAACAACTTTGGAAGATCAACTTGAAAGGGCCATGTACATTGACCTTGTTGTGTTGTTTGGACCATATTGGGGTTGAAACGAAGTCAAAATGGATCTAGATTTTACTCACATAGCCATGACTTGATAAGGAAGATGGCCATGGGAGTTTCAGGGCATTTCTATACTGTTAAATGGCACAGTCGTGCCTTTTTAAACACGACCGTGTCGAAATCCAGACTATTGCGTGGACGAAAAGTAAAATTGCCATTACTTTTCATTTGGTTGGAGTTATGGGTTAAATCAAGTCTCCAAATGTAGATAACTTCAAGACCTACAACTTTTCTTCAGACCCCAACTTGAGATATAGCACGACCGTGTCTCAGGCCATACCACAAAGACACGGCTATGTCTTAGGTCGTGCCCCTTTCTAGAGTAGAAACAGGCAGGGGTCGTGTCTTGAGACATGACTGTGCCTCTACATCCAGACACGACCATGTCAATAAGACATGGTTGTGCCTCCACATCCAGGCAGGGGCTGTGTCTCCCAGCAGAGCAGTCATACGACCATGCCTCCTCTCTAGAGCATAATCTAGACACCACCGTGTCCAGTGAGACACGACCGTGCCTCCCCATCCATGCCGTGTTATGCCCTAGAAATGGTCGTGTGGAGGAGGTTTCGAGGGGGCATGCCCCCTTGTAATTTTGGAACCGGCTATCTTCTTTTATGCTCTTCTTGGCGATTAGTCCGTTGAAGGCGGTCCTTGCTCTGATACCACTTGTTTGATTGTAGATGGTCGTACTTTGTCTTCCTATTAGGGTTAGTGCAGCGGTAATACAAAGGAAATACAAACAATGCTAACAACTTACTCTTTACTTGGTATCTACCTCTAGCGGAGGTGAATAATCCAAGGATCCATACACTTCGAGCACTTCATTATGAACTTGCTTCTTGTCGGTGAAGCAAACCTCTCATAAAAGTGTCTTCTTCCTCTTTACAATTTAGAGTATGAATGGGAGGAAGAAGAAAGACAATAGAGCATGAAAATAACAGGGGAACACTAGCCTATTTCGTGGCTAAGTCTCCTCCTTAAATAGGAGGAGAGAGTGAGCTGAAAAAGCTCAATCAGTCTGCAGCAGTCGCCTAGTCTTAGGACTAGGCGACTGATCCTCTCACAACGGCCCTCTGCAGACACTCAACGGCTAGTCAGAAACTGCTAACGGCTACTTGACCAGTCACCTGGTCGAGGGATTAGTCACCTGGTGCAGGCAACTGATCCACTCGACCAATCTTTCTGTGAGTTCAAAATTCACTCTGAAATAGAGATCAATCGCCTGGTCTACTGGTCCAGTCGCCTGATACTATTACCAAGCGATTGGT
>JBAMIE010000107.1:6331769-6346718 GCA_037177295.1 Kaempferia parviflora
GATGATATAGTAGGAGATAGAGCTCAATGGCGTAAAATGATCCATATAGCCGACCCCACCTAGTGGGATAAGGCTTGGTTGTTGTTGTTGTTGTTGTTGTTGCTGATGGATCTAAAATGGGAGTCAAATCAGACTAAACTTGATGGTGTTATGGTTCAAACAGTGCAAAATCAGCCTAAAGCACAACTTTGAGTTTACGGGCCCATCCCCCTCCCGTCAAGCACACAAAGCTGCTGAGCTTCCCCTTTGCCCATGCTTTCTTGACCACACCTCCAACCTAGTATCCATGTCTCTCTAACTTGCATGCTGCCTATTCTTCCCTTGTCATCTGTTCACAGTCATCAGCTACCCGCAAGCTGCAACCCACATGTAACAAGATCCTTTTTCCTTAAGGAAAAAAAAAAAAAAACAGCCTCATCTCCTCTCACATCTGATCAGAGCAACCTTGGGAATCGATGTTGTTGCCTTTCTACTCTTGGATTCTCTCTGCACATTATTGGTAGAAGAGCGAGCTCTTGTACCTGCCAACGTATTTTCTTGTGTTGCCCCTACAAAATATTGCTTCCCCGTTGTTCTTTATCAACAATAGGCCTCTGGTAAGTGAATTTAGTCTGTGGCAAATAGGACTGAGGAGTTCTTATAACTACTACAGCCTATTCAGCAATATATAACGAATCACTAGTTTTCTCTTCTCAATTGCTTGAATCAAGTTGAGTCATAACTAGGGAAAGAAAAATATAGAACCTTAAATCTAGAACTACAAACGGGAGACTGGTAGTTATGGATTTAGCAAGTGAGTAGTGAGCTGCCCTTTGATCCACCAGTTTGACCAAAAAAACCTAAGCATCTCTCTGGGTCAGATCAGGTTAGTTTATAGATTGGTTCATAGATTGGATATGCAAAAAAAAAAAAGCAAAAACCAATTCAAGCAGCCGATTATTTTAAAATCAGCAGATAGGAACAAGTAGAAGATACAAGTCAATTTCTCATATGCTTTGAAATGTCAAAATTATTCATTTGAAGTTTCAAATAATTAAATTTATGATTAAAAAAAGTTCATGTTTTACCCTACCCTAATAATATATACAACCCAAAGAACTTCTAAAATCTTCCATTTGAAATATAATTGCAAGTTGATTAATCTAATTTTATACCAATCTTATTTGAGACATACTAGTAAATTAATCTTTTTACATTTGTTTATATTTAACTATGTACTAATAATTTTTATAGTGATATGGAGCTCATCTCATTTGATTTCCAGTTTAATTTTCAAACTGTATATCAAATTATAATGGAGCAAAAAATTGTGTTTCTTGTGAAGTGGAATTTATTTATCTCATGAAGATGAATCGAACTTCATAGAATGTTATTTTATTTATAAAATAAAATTTAAGGATAATCAACTGAAGCTTAATAAACTAATAGAATATTACAGCTAAAAAAATTTAATGCACCTGGCCGAGAATTCCACCAAGTATAGCACATACAGGTGGGTGTAATTTACTCCCTGCGTGTAGTATTCTCTCAAAGAGTTTTTCTGGTACATGTGACTCATTCAAGGACTACAAAGCAATCAGAAGAAAGGAAATCAAACACATGTTTAAGAATCTGTACATGCCTAAAATTAAGACAAGGCTACCTGAGCATCACATAGTTCTTTCCTCAGCTTCAGAATAGAAGGAAAATCAGAACTAGACAATTTACCAGGAGTACGCCCTTCAGATAATTCAAACCTTTCTATTACTGCATGACAAAAATAATAATAATAATAATAATAATAATAATTGACTTATTTGTAGAAAAAAAACAGAAATAGTATGAAATCTGAACTTTTTTAAAAAATTTGTGGCCATCAGACAAACCTCTCAAAGCAAAGTACAATTTGCTCATTTTCCTAGGAAGATTCCGCCACGGTGTTGATATTGCTTCCTGCAATTGGTGTTGCAATTTTTCAGATGAAATTTTTTTAGACATGCCTAAAGATGAGCAAAACAGCTGATAAGCTTTAAAGCATAACAAAGTTTAAAGCATATGATAAGCCTTTTTGGTGTATATTATTTCCAATTTATAGTGTTAATTAATGAGTTTAATTAGATTAAATATGTAACTTGCATTGTGAAATTAAACATCAAAAATTTTTGAGATGAATAGAATAAAAGTCATCCAAGTGACACATAAATGAATTATTACAATAGATGGACAAGAAATCCCTATGAGTTCAGATGTTTCAAACCTACCATCCAACAAGGGCATACTAATGAAGATATAATTAATAGAATAAGGAATAACAAGAGCTTCTTGGGTGACTGATGTGTCTTTCTTAGGCTGAAATAGGTTCTATAAATTTGTGGTACAAACCATCTAGAGAACGGTTTATGGAATTACTAAAATGGACAAAATAAGCAAATACTTGAAAATATTTTAAGAGTAATTAGGTGGTTCTAGTAAAATGAGAAAAAATAGTTTGATATGATATGAACATGTCCAAATTGGATCAATATAGCTTCTAGTTAGAATCATATTTGCATCCTACATGTGTATCAAATAGTGCAAGATTTAATCGAGATACACATAGAGGCATAGCATAGCCAAGTGTATTGATAACTCGATAACTCAAGGTCTGTGGAGGTCCATGGAGATCAAACGAGGATGACACGGAGCATCCAAAAGACCGCAAGACGAAGACTATCGAAGTGTAGCTACGTTGGAGGAGGTGGACTACGTAAGTGAAAGCGTGAAGGATGACACATGGATTGAGCCGATGGCTCAAGCGCATCCAAGGACGAGTAGTGTGACAAGAGATAGCCTGAAGACAAAGATATAACTCCTTGGTGAATTGATAGTTGAGAGAACATGTACTTAGGAGAGGCCAGCTGTCAACTTAGTCAAACTCAACCATAAGAATGGTTGCAGCCAACGGATGAATCGACTAGAAGGTGCCTTCAATCGACTGGTGGTTGAGTCAACCGAGTAGTTGACTCAAGTATTCAATCAACTAATGGTGAGTCCACCAGGCAGTAGACTCCAGCTAATTGAACAAAATGTTTCTGTTTGTTGTTGAGTTGACTGGACAGTCGAGCTAATCGAAGATCAATTAATGACTGACGAATAGAATATTTTTGTCGTGGCTATTCAATAGACAACCAAATTATTAGGGACTAGTCAACTGATGACCAAATTCAATCAATCAACAATTGTTATAGTAGAAAAGTTAAAGAGAAACATTGATCAGAAAAAGTTGCGCAATACCACTCCCATGGCTCAACGGCCATGTGCATCAGTTGACTAATGGAGCATTCCAACTAACTAATCAACGTTGGCACAGCAAGCACATATTGAACAAAGTGAAACTTGATGAAGGCTAATAAAAGGAAGTCTTAGAGGATATTTGAAGGCCAACATTCTCAAATACAAAGTGTTAATGCCCTAAGTCTAATTATGCACTTCTTGAGACTACGAGCTTCATTTGTATTCATCCAAAAAGGTTGTAAGAGGTTTCTCCACCTTAAGAATTTGTTCGAGAAGCAGCAAGCATAGTGCTTATACAAGAGTGGCCCACTAACATATCCTATGTGAAGTCGAAGCCCAATGACTCTTGAACCACATTAAATTGATGTGTTAGCTTTTCTTTCTTGCTTATCTTATTTCCACTATAATTTGTTTGAATTGACCTTGCTAGCTCCTTTGACCATCACCACGCCAATCCTATTAAGTGGTATCAGACCAAGGACGGTTCCGAAGAACTAACCGCCAACTAAAAAATGGCAAAATTTCAAATCCCAAAGCTTGAGGGGAATTTTAGCTTGTGGAAGAGAAAGATGGCATTCTACTTTTGTCTCCATGTCTATTGTCATAGAGGAAGAGTATGAATTTCCTCTTGATAATAACGGTAACATGAAGTTATTGTATAGATTGGCGAAGAAGCAAAGAGAAGTGGTTGTTGCGGATATAAAAGTCAAATTGGCCTTGAGAATGCTCTATTCGACCAAAAAAAATGAACAAGATTAGGAGATACTCAAGCAATAAAGAACAATGGGAAAAGGTGATAGACATGCACGAAGGATCATCTGAAGCTAGACTTGAGAGAAAAGATATCATCAGAATGTAATTAAGCACATTCATGATAAAGGGTGAAACAATAGCTCAAATGCACTCAAGATAGGGAAACAAAATGTGCACCAATTTATTGGCATTGGAGACAAAATTTTCAAACTGGGATCTCCTTTGCAATGCATTCAACGCATTCCCACAGACTTCGTAATGAAGTTCAATGGTGAACAACTACTATCTCGAGAGGAGTCTTGATGTAAGAACTATTAATGAATCATTTTCGAAAATGGAGTTGCATGTGTCTAGGAACCCTAAGGTTGAGAAGGAAGAAGCCTATAAATCAAGGAACCTCACACTAATTGGGAAGATGCAAGAGGAAAAGATGTCACCATCCTCAAGCTTTGAAGAATTCATAGGGTGGTGAAGGCTAGTGATGAATATGGCAAACAAGGTAAGAATAAATTTTAAAATAATTTGAAATTTATTGGGAACAATTTGAGGGAGTACCTAAAGAATAAAGGGAAAAGAGGAGATAGGAAAAAATCCATCTAATGCTTGCCAAAAGATAGGGCTTGTGAAAAGAAAAAGAAAAAAAAGTAGCACCACTCGAAAAGACAGAGGAAGTCCTTGAAAGCCACTTGGGATAATTTCTCCTCTTCATCATCTGAGGAAGTGGGAATCAAGCATAGAGCAAGCCTCTCTTTCATGGAAATCAATAATGGACCTCACCATTATCTCAAGAAGAGAGGGGGCCGAATCAAGGGAGAGCAAAAGGATATAGCTTAAACAACGCAGTGAAGTAAATTCCTCTTATAAAGATCAATTAGTTGACCGTATTAATTCTTTAAATAAGTCTTTGAATAAGTATGAAAGTAAAAATATACAACAACAACGATTGGGGTCGGCTCTATGGATAAATCTTTGCATAAGTTTTTGCACTAGGTGGATTCAGCTATATGGATCCTCCTATGTCATTGGGCTCTATGCCCTACGATATCATCATCTAAACTTAAATAAATTTTATCTTGTTGTATTATTGCTAACTAAGTCTTTTTTGTCTTCCTTGTTTTATATGCGTATTTGTCATAGTTTCACATCACCTAATTAGAACATTTATTGGTCATCTAAGTACATATTCGTGTCATCTTAAATGTATCTTTCGGAGTTTTTCCTCAATAGATGCAATCATGCAACTCCGATTTTCTCTCTAATGCTCTCATTTCTTATTCTGTCCACCTCGTATATCCACACATCCGCCTTAACAACGTCGCCTGTGCAACTCTCATCTTCTGCTGATGTGCTCGAGTCATAGCCCAACATTAAGCGTCATATAATATAGCTAACTGTCGTTTTGTAGAACTTTAAGTTTTAGAGGTACTTTACGATTACATAAAACACCCGATGCTCCTCCATTTCAACCATCCTGTTTGTATCCTATGTAAGACATCTCTCTCGATCCCTCCATTGTTTTGTAAAAATAATCCTAAATACTTAGAGCTCTCAGTTCCAGCTAACTCATCATCTCCTATCTTAATAATTGTCTCATTACGTATAATATTACTAAATTTAAATTTCATATATTCTGTCTATACTCTTCTAAGCTTAAAATCTTTCACTTATAGGGTTTCCCACCGAGATTGTAATTTAGCATTTACTCCTTCACATGTCTCATCTACCAAAACAATATCATCTGCATATTATAGTACTTGTCTTGAATGTGTCTGGTGAGTTCGTCTATGATTAGCATAAAAAGATAGGGATTTATTGGAAATGTTTCAATTAGTAAGTCTACTCTAATCATTGCATACTCATACATATTCTTAATTAGTTCAATATATATTACGCTAACATCTCTTTTCTAAAATTCTCCATATAATTTCTCTTGGAACTCTATCATAAACTTTTTCTAAGTCGAAGAATATCATGTGTAGATTTTGCTTTTGGTACCGAATAGTTGTATGGAATGAACCCAAATTGATTTTCAGTCACCATGTCTCCTTAATCTTTTTCTATTACTCTTTCTCAAAATTTCATGGTATGACTCATTAGTTTAATACTGTTATAGTTTGCATAATTTTATACATCTCCATTATTCTTAGAACTAGAGTGCTTACCCTCCATTGATCATGTTAAATAATTGTATAAGTCATTAATGTCTTATTTACCTAAGCACTTCCATACCTCTATCGGAATATCATTTAGTCCAACGATTTTTCCATTTTGCATCTCATGTAAAACTTGTTCTACTTTTGAAGTTTGAATTCTAAAATAAAAATTTAAATTTTTATACTCATTTAAGCTACTTAAATTACCTTGGTCATCTAAACCTTTGTTAAAAAAATTGATTACTTCTTCCACCGCTCTTTTATTTCTTCATCAATTACTAGTACTCTATTGCATTCATCTTTAGTACAGGATAAGACTTCTTATCTTCCTCTCTCACTTAGTTATTCTAAAAATGTCTATTTCCCCTTCTTTTGTATCTAATTTTTTATTTAACCGTTTAAAAATTTCATTTTTAGCTTCATTCACTGCTTTCTTAGCCACTTTTTTAGCTATTGTATATTTTTTTAAGTTTTCCTCGTTCTCACAAATATATAATTCCTTATAGGATGTTTATTTTTCTTTCACTTTTTACTACTTTCTCATTCCACAACCAAAATTCCTTACTTGGTGGTGCATGCCCTTTTGACTCACCAAGTACCCTCTTCGCTACAATTTTCAACTTTGATACCATCTTATCTCATGTCATATTAGAGTCACCGTCACCTAGTTCATGTACTTAGGCGTATATCCAACACTACTTCCACCACTTAATTCTATCAAGATACTATCTTCTCCTTAAATATGTTTTGTTTCTTATCCTTTAACTTCCACCACTTAATTCTAGGAGTCGTGTATTTTCCTTAGGCGTATATCCAACACTACTAACTATGTTGGGTAGTAAGTTTTCTCCAAGGATATTTTGTAATTTTTACAAATCTTTCTATCTCTCTTCCTAACTATAAGAAAGTTAATTTATGATTTATTATTCTTACTTTTAATCGTGACTAAGTGAAAGTAAAAATATAAAATTGAAAAATAAAATTACATTTCTTGAGGGTAAATTTAGTTCCATAAATCCATGCCATGAATCATATGATATTAGGATTAAGCAATTAGAAGTTAGCTTTAGAAAAATTTACCATTTGCTCTAACAATTTGAATATGGCCATTAGTGGCCACCATGTGAAATTTAGTTTAAAGGAATGGGCACAAAAGGAATATTTGGTGAACCCGGCTGCATCCAACTTATTGAAGAATTTGGTGGAGTTGGAGAAATCAACCATGGTGATGGGTTTTATTTAGATCCATGTAAAAATGGATTCGATACTTAGTGGGGGTAGAAGTACATGATCACATAGCAAGTAGGAATACCTCAAATTTACATCTCACACAAATTTAAGTTGAAAATGATTTGTCTCTTGAAGAATTTAGACACCATATGAGATATATAAGATGGTACCATGGCTCATAATATTTAAGACATCTTGATGAACCATAGGAGTATCTTAATAGTAATCATTGACCAACTATAGGGAAGGCTAGGCATTTTGCCATTTTTAAGTTTGTATCAAAACCATGTCTTAAAATATTATTAAATGAAAAAAGAAATATATTAGACAAACCTCTCTATAAAATTTTACAATTTTTAGGATTTTGTATATTTCTTAATAAATTTCTACGCATAACACAATAGTGAAAATTGGGTCTCATGGATTGTGACACATAATCAATCAATTGGGCTTAGTTTCAATCAGTTGGTGTCGATTGGTAGTCAATTGTGCAAAAAGTTTCAAAATTGAACTTTCAATTCAATTTGATCACGTTATCATTTGTATTTCATTTAAATTCAAGATTGAGATTAGGAATACCAATTAGTGATAAATTTCTAAATTTTTGGATTATTTTGTACAATCTTTTTGATACATGGAAAAAGGGAAAAAGAGTGAATAAATTAAGTTAGAATTTTGAATAACAAAATTCTCTCCCTAGTATTTTGCAAAATTCTCTCCCTAGTATTTTGCAAAATTCCTAGCTCAAGAGGGAGCTCGGGGAGCTTAGTTGTAAAGAGAGCCTCTTTTAGGTATCTAATTTCATTTGTTTTTTTACCTAACCACTTTAATGTATGGTCAAATATTAAAGGGAGGAGACTATTAATGTGATCAAGCCCCTTGTGATCGGATTAAAAAGGGAGATTACAAATGTGATCAAGCCCCTTGTGATCGGATTCGGTCATTCGGTTTTAATGTTTGGGCAAAGAATTTAAGTTTTGATTATATTAACATATGTATGAAGTTGTGCATAACTTGAAGACTTTGGGCGGCCAAGTGTATTGATGACATGATGACTTAAGGTTCATGGAGATTGAAAAAGGATAACATGGAGTATCCGAAGGACCACAAGACAAGGAACATCAAAGTGTGGTTAAGTTGAAGGAAGTAGTACCATAGGTGAAGTGTGAAGGATGACATATGCAGGTTCAATTGTATTCGAGGCACAAGTAACTTGATGGAAGATGGCTTCAAGGCGAAGGTATAACTCCTTAATGAGTTGAGAAACCATGTATCTAGGAGAGGAGAGAGTATATCTCAACTTAGTCAGACTTGACCATTAGGATAATCGATCGTAGTTAGCATATCAATTGACTAAACAATGGCTTTAAAAGACTTGAGGTGGTTAACTAGAGAAATTAGGCGACTCGTGTGCTTCAGCCAACAACCAAAATGATTTTGTTTAAGATTGTGGTTGGTGTCACTCAACTGATGAGGCAGGTCAATCGACTAATGGTAGGTAAATTAACCAGGCGGTCAACTTAAGTTGATTAGCCAGCAAATAAAATATTTGTTCGTAGCTGAGTCGACTAAATAGTGGATCAAGCAACTAAGGATCAGATCCAATCAGCTACTACTACAACATAAAAATTGAAGTCACTGATAAAAAAAATTGTGCAACAATGGATGAATAGCTCAATGGCTAAAGTGCATTAGTCGATTGATGGAGCATTCTGGTACACAACATAGAGAACAAAGTCTTGGTGAAGGCCTACAAACGAGGGTCCGGGAGGAAACTTGAAGAAATACAATGCGCTAATAATTCTTAAGCTTCATTTGTATTCATCCAAAGAGCTTGGAAGAAGTTGCTCCTCCTCTAAAGTTTATTTGAGAAGGAGAAAGCTAAGCGGAGATTCAGTGATCCCCAACTGTCATAAGCCACAAGGTAGGAGCCCAAATGTTGTTGAACCACCTTAAATTTATGTGGTAGCTTGTTCTTTCTTGCTTATTTCTGCTGCAGTATGTTTGAATTACCCTCTTTAAGTGTTATTTCAAAGGCGTTTTCTATTCACTCCCCTCTTAGTCAGTCCTAACATATAATTGAAGTATTAACTGCACAAATAATAACTAAAGAAATTCCATTAAGAATCTAAGTCTTATACTGCAACAAGAACGTCGGGATCAGTTATATAGATCCTGCTACGCCATTGGACTCTATCACCTACTATATCATCATTTATATTTAAATAAATTTTATTATATTTTATTATTGATAACCAAATCTTTTTTTAGTTCGTTTGATATGTAAATTCAGCATAGTTTCACATCACCTAGATGGGCATTTATTGATTATGATCGTACCATCATAAATGTGTCTGTGCAACCTGACTTTCTCTTTAATATGCTCATTTTTTAACCGGCCTTATATGTCCACACATCCACTTTAATATCCTCATCTCTACAACTCTCATCTTCTGCATATATGCTTGAGTTATAGCCCAAACAGTCAATTTTATCATAGTAGGTGTAATCATCGTTTTGTAAATTTTTCTTTTAAATATTAGAGGTACTTTACGATCACACAAATCTATTTCAATTATTCTACTTATATTCTATATACATTACATCTCTCTCTCCTTTTATAAAAATTATCCTAAATACTTAAAGCTCTTCATTGCATATAACTCATTATCGTCAATCTTAACAATTGTCACATTATCTTTAATATTATTAAACATAAATTTCATATATTCTGTTTACTAAGACTAAAAGCTTTCAGTTTTAGCATTTTTGCCAAGATTCTAGTTTATCATTTACTCCTTTACGTATTTTTAAAACAATATCATTTGCAAACAACACACCTCTTGAATGTTTCTAGTGAATTCATCCATGATTAGTGTAAAAAGATAGGAACTTAGTATTGATTATTGATATAACCCTATCTTTATTGAAAACGCTTCGATGAAACCTACTGGAGTCTTCACTGTTGTCATTACATCCTCATAGATATCCTTTATTAAGTCAATATATGTTATACTAACACCTCTTTTCTAGAATTATTTATATAAGATTTTTTTCACGTGCAAATCTTGTTTTTGTCCCGATACTTTTCAATTAATTGTGAAAATGTATTGTTTCTAATGTCGACCTTCCACATAAATCCAAATTGATTTTTTTTTTTTTGTCATCGTGGTCTCCTTTTGTTTTTTTTATTATTCTTTCCCAATTTTTCATGGTATCACTCATTAATTTAATACTCATATAATTTGCACAATTTTATACATCTTTGTTCTTATATAAGGGAACTAGAGTACTTACCCTCCAATAATCAAACATGCATGATATGTACCATAGAAGATGTTATGCTAATTGTTTATATGCATGTAGTGTGTAAACGTGTATGGTGTGCACTATAGGAGTTAACTTTGATTGACTGCCTATATGTTATAGCATAACCATTGGGATTATTGGTAGTGTATGTGTTGTTTGGTACCCTAGTTGTGGTTTAGTAAATACCTGTTGAATCTGTTCATACCTACAGAACTAGGGGACGGATAGACCATGTACAGGGGGTATCTGCATAATGTTCATCATTGCACTATTTGCATGTTAACGACCATTTTCCCTTGTTGTGCGAGAGAGTCGTCAGTCATATTGGCTGACCACACGACCACTCGTGTAGTGGTAGCGGGATTTGGATGCAGCTTGTCCTATAGTGTCCACTCGACCGCTCAGGGATAGCGGTGGCAAAGTTGTATGCATGCAGTGGACCTCTTTATTGTAGTTAGATAACTACTCAGCATCATGCCCAACCGGTCACTCAGGAGCAATGGTAGCTGAAGTTGTGAGCAGTTGTCAGAGTTCTGCCCACGCGATCACATAAATATGATGGTTGAAGTGGAGTGTAGGAGTAACACATACATCTCATATACATTGATGATGCGTGATGCATAACTCCGAGATACTAGTGAGCATATGCCTGTAATATGTTGCATTTGTTTGAGATATGATTGTTGCATATGGTTGTCATGATGCATACATGTGCATTTATTATACATGTATATGTGGTCATATTTTACTTAGGTGTTACGAGCAGATCTGTTGTTGTTCCTAAGTGGTTACTGATTATTATACCGTGTGTATGACCGGTACTGGAATGTGCATTTATTATATCAGTTATGGTCATATTCTTATTTCCCTTCTAAGACTGTATTCTTTGATCTCTTATTTTATATCGACCATGCACTATCATTTCTATTATTCACTAAGTCACCAGAACTCACCACCCCTTTGTATGCTTTGTAACATGTAGGTGAAATCGCCTGGTGTGCCTGTCTGCCAGTCCCACGTCCTAGCTGAGGATAGTTTCCTACTCATTTTTCTGTATTACTAGTTCTTATTTGGATTTCCATTTTGGTTTTGGTATTGTAATATCAGACTTCGACTTTGGTTTAGCCTTGTGGCCGCAGACTATCGTGTTATGTTTTGGGTGACCTATCCTTTCCCCTGTGCTTATGTTCCAGCCGTATGGGTTGTTTTACTACTTGCGTGGTTGTGTTTACATTTCCAGCCGCGTGGGCTGTTTTACTAGTTGCGTGGTTGTATTTATATTCCCAACCATGTGGGCTGATGCATTATACTTGTGGGTCGTGTGGTCATGTATCCATATTCTATATGTTGTCATAAGGAAGATGCTGCCTGATTCCGTCGAGCAGAGACTCCTTCGGGGCATGACACGTCATGATTGCACCCTCTCCAGTAACTTCTTCCTCTCGTCTCCTTCAACTTTTCTTCTTTTTCCTTCTCGCAGCTTCAATATTTGTGCTAATGTCGAGTGTTTCGTATATCATTCAGCGAGCGAAATGATAAATTTCACCTATATCAACCACCACAGCTAGACACTCCTCCATTGTCAATACTACCTTTAGAACTTGACATGATATTATATTAATAAAAAAGTTATAATAATTAATTTGATTGCCATGTGACCGACAATATGATATGATTTTGATAGATTGTGATTATGGATTTATTAAAAAGATGTGATAAAATTTGTATAGGATGTGTATTTTATCAATTAAAACTTTTTAAGTATTCCATTGATTAACGCCTACTATATATATATCACCCATAACAATAAAACAAACTAATCCAAGTAATGAGTTCCAATATAAAAGTTAAAATCCATGATCTAACTGAAGCAGCTGTTGCAACAAGATACTAATCTCTTCTACTACTAGGAAACGATATATCATTAAGTGGGCTAGAAGAGCCACAAGATGGATTAAATTCACAAACAATAGAGAACAATCTTATGACACAAGACACTAGAAAGGATAAAGGAACTACATCAGTAGTTCAGCTTAGAAAATTAAAAGAACTAGAAAGCAGTCTTAATACAAGATTTTATTAAGCACTAAACTGCTACAAAGTAGATTAATATAACTGCCAACCAAAAGACATACCTCAAGGCTAGGGTAACTTAGATGCCTTTCAACAGTACCATCAGATCTTTTCTGCAATAAATGAATTAGAAGCTTAATCACTGAAACAGTCATATGTTAATGGCTTTATTAATAGACAATTGGTTTACTCTGTAGCAGCATTGGTCAGATTTCAAACAGTTGAACGAATATCCATTACTCATTAGACTCTCAAAGCACTTCTTTTATTACAACACCCATTTTGTGGTATTTCTGTCTTCAAACAGGGGTAGCATTTTTGTTAATGCAGCCCAACATTATATTGAAGGTTGTAGAATACAATTACATTTCGAAAGATTGGCCTTCTGTAGCACCCAGAACTTAAGGGCTTTCCATGCTCATGACAGGAAGAAACTCCTTTGGCTGTCTTTTGTTTATAGTTTATACTACATACTACCTGTTCTTATAACATGTTCACAATAGTGTAAACTAGTGCAGAAGAATCAGAAAAAAATGTGTGGCATGTATAAAATCAAAACAGAATCCATCAACTAAAATAAACAACAAAAAAAATGAGAAAGAGGGTATTCACCATAATTCTAAATACAATACAAAAGTCAGATGGACTAAGGCAGACTGAGTAAGTCAGATTACAACAAATCACAAATATGGTTTTTTAGTATGGAAAAAAGAAAGGCAAGTATAATATAATTAAATTCTCAGATCAACTTTATACAATTGACATCAGTATCAGCGTACAGTAAAAGTGTACCTGTGCATAAGTGTAGTTCTGCAGATCAACAAATATTTCACCACATGCATCACGGCATTCAATTGCATAAAATGCAATTCGCTTGGCTCTTTTTCGACACTTCTCATTAATTGCTACCTGAATAAAAAATCATATATCAAACCTTATTGCATTTTGGAGTTTTTTTTTTTTTTTTTTTGAAGAATGAATTTTAATGAAATATCCATGAGTCTTTGGAAATTCTAAACAAAAGAGATATCAGTACTTTAGCATTGAGCGAACAGCAGGTGACCACTATAGCATCAAACTTGTCAAAGAACTCCATCTCACTCTGTGACAAGTCACCTGCAAAAACATTAACTAAATTGTTCAAGCAGCTGATGGTTGTTAAAATAGTTATAAACAATTGATTATGAACTAATCACACATCACTAAAGAAGCCCACCTCCGAGGCATCCCAATTATTGTGATTAAAAAAAATTGTGTGCATTATACTATCTCATATATAGACAAAGATGCAGCTCTCAAAAGATGCAGCTCTCAAACTGACATTGTCCTTGTTAGAGAAATGAAAATCACTTTGGATAAAAGAGTTTGAACCATAAGAGACAGAGCCCAGCCCGTGGTCAGATCTTCTAACCAAGAGGGAGAGCTCACATTTTCGCTCACTGCCTAACTAAAGAAAGCTAGCAATCAATCAACATATAGTTATGACTCTTAGCTCAAAAAGATCCAGACAGCATCAAACTCAATTCAAAAGCAACTACATAAAATCAATAAGGCAGTGCAAAAGCTATTTTGTTCACTTTTAAAAAACATTATTGAGAAAGCACTTTTCCCCTTTTTTGAATTACAAGAAGAAGCAAGTGCTGCAGGTTCTACATGCCATCTCTGTTCATTGTATGCTAGGCTTCCAGTGACTTCAGTCCTCCAAAGTTCACCCTCATCTCCTCCAACAGGAAGCCTCTCGATATTCTAACACAAGCTGAAGGTTAGGAGGTGCAAAAAATTATTATATCTATCAGATTTTGGGATTATATTGCAGATATTCTTATAGCGGTAAAACCATTGTACGTTGTTCTATGTAAAGTCGATATGGACAAGAAGCCACAAATGGGCAACATTTACCGCCTAATTCTTGAAGCAAAAAGGAAATTAAGAGACGTCTGCAATCACCAACCAAATATCAACATTACATTGATATAATCACTACAAGATGGGACGATCAAATGGGAAAATATATTCATTTGGCCGGTACACATTTTTTAATGATAAAGAATTTTTAATATTGTATTTAATTATTGTCGGTTATTATCTCAATCCGGCATATTAATACCGTTATAATCTTGGCACAAATGATAATTTATTAGTGGCTCTCAGATATGTAATATCAAGACTACATACAAAT
>JBAMIE010000107.1:6396608-6418811 GCA_037177295.1 Kaempferia parviflora
GGGGGTTGCGAGTCTAAAATCAACATTTTATTCGATTAGTCTCGTTTTCCTACTGTATAAAGTGATATTATATCTTCTCCCTCTGTATTTTCCCGCCAGGGACAACTGCCTGTAATCTAGGTTTTCAGGCTGTAGAACTGCATTTTCATCTTAAAGAATCTTCTTTTCTATAACTAAATCTAATTCGAGTTGATAATGTGTTCATTTTGTTTCCACGGATCACAAAGGTGTGCCCATGTAAAGTAGGGGAGGTGGTTATGAGATATCCCACTCTTTTGAAGGGTAAATTGAACATCGTAGCAGATGGAATTATTTACAGTGAAATAATTACTTTGGAATAGCTGAGCCATTTGGAATTAACTAATGTCCAACCAATTTTGCAAAAGGTGAAATTTATCACCTTGGCACCCCCACACCATTGGGAAGGAGTAAATAAGGAAACCTAAGCTAGCCATCGCATGGGAGGGTAATTCCTCGGTCTTTGCAAGGATTCGACCCTTGCTCAATTCTGCAAGCTAGGTGATAACCAACTCAACTATGCCTTGGGGCAACTAATGTCCAACCAAGAATCTTGAAAGGAATGAAAAAAAAGCTTTGGTGTTGTCTATTTTTGTTGACCATAGTGTGGGATCATCAAACTACATTAATTATAACTTCTCACTATAATATTGGATTTTTTGGTCAGTTGGGGCTTCACTAATACATACGCACCCGTAAGTAAAAAGGAAAGGAGCAATTTAGCGGGCTAGATCTATTGAATGAATTTTATCATATTGTCCTAAATTGGCCCCTCATATATTTATGGATTATATGGCCTGAAAAACAATTGATTGGTAGAGCACAGATGTAAAGATAACAAAATATGTTGCCTAATAATCTTTGCCACTTAATTGCCATTATGTTTGGTAACTCATGCTCAATAATATTGTTCTTGCTTACGCATTAACATTCTTACTTATTTGGCATTTGTTTATGTCCTTCATAATAACTAGTAATAATTCATGCAGAATATGTACAAAGTACGATAAATATAAATAATTCAAATGATAGAAAGTAGGAAAAAGGGAAAAAAGTATAACTAAAATATAAAATGTTTCACTAGGAACACATTGTGTTATGGATTATGATCATTGACCCGATACTTGATAGTGCGAATATGGCTTGTATGTGTAATTGGGGGAATTCTTAGTTTTCATATTCTGAGTTGAGTAGATAACACTTAATTGTAATATGTTTTATGCATATTTAATGCATTCAATGAGAAGGGGTTCATCAAGAGATGAAAGTTATCTTCCTCCCCTTCTCTCCTCTCTAAATTGTGGTCAAGCAATCTCTTGCCCCATTGAATGCTAGGAGATGCATGGTTTCTCTTTTCTCATCAGCAACCCATATATTATCAATCTCCAATGGTCCAATATTATGCGCATAATAGTTGGTTACAAAGCTGATCATGGAACCTGATTCCAACATTTATAATATTTCTACTATAGTATGTAGATATGTTGGCTAAGAAACTAGTTGCATACCATATCCAATTATGACCAGCTGGTGACACATTGTGGAATTGGATTTTATTTTCATATTCATGATCCAAAGCGACCCTTATTCATTGTGAACCACATCAGTGAGTATTTCAGTTATTACCCAACTTTTTATCACTCTCACCTAGCCCCTGTTTTGCATATGTTTCTCTCTGTTAGAACTTAGAATAGAGGTAGAGTTCCATGCTTGAAATTTCAGTAATTCTCTTTGTTGCAACCACTATGAGTGCTTGGAACTTTGCCATCGTTTACACCTCCATCTCTTCCATGAGAACCTCATTGATTACTCCACCTCTATCCACCTTAATTTTCTTATCACACTTTTCTTCCATAGCAACAATTTACAACTGCAAATCATGGTTTAAAATCTTGAGCTGGAGTTTTAATTTATGATCGGAATGATACGGTTTTAGTACCATATCGAGCCATGCTGATAGGTTTTGTTATTTAAGATTTTAAAATAAATATGCAAAGAACGAGTTAGCCCAACTAGTTGCAAAATATGTTATTTAAGGATTTTCAAAGGCATGCAGGTGTATGGATCCCACCACATAATGCATATATGGTCCATAAGTTTCTAAATATATTGACAAGAATTCTTAAGATTGTGCCTGAGCAATACAATGTATTATGCTTATATATACTACATAAAATATTAAGTTAATCAACCTAAGCAATGAAAAAACCATCTATCGCTTAACAAATTAAATTAAAAATCCTAAATGATGTAATTGCATATAAAATATTTTATAACCTTAAAATATATATTAACATAATGTATATAACACATACAATGCATGTTAATCCTAAACAATGGATGTAAATGAAAATTTTGCATGTTTTTCAAAGCAATCCATGGAATTTGTTTGTTTGTTTGTTTGTTTATTTTCATAAAATAAGGCTAGTCAAATGTAATGAACTGGTCATAACAAGGATATTAAGAAGTAGAAGTAATATAGGGGTATTGTCCCATATTGGTTTAGCCCACATTGTCTTTATGCAGACATAAGTAGAAGCAATATTGTCCTTCATTATTTCTTGTGTGGCTACTTACTGGCCTGCTTTTTAGAATAGGGGTATTCTTCTCTCCCATGTCACTCCATTTTCTGTATCGAGATCAAACACTATCATTTAAAGAATGCTAGAACTTGGGTAGACTCTCTCTCTCTCTCTCTCTCTCTCTCTCATGAATGAGCTCACAAACTGTCAATTGCTTATGATTCTGTCTTGGATACATAACAAAATTTCTTTGTTGCAGAAAGAGAAGTAAATGCGCACCATGTGATACTCTACATATCTTCTCATATTTTTCTTGTCATTGCAGCTACTGCGAGAAACTTGTCACGAAAATGTTGTCAAATTAGTGAATGTACACATCAATCATGTGGATATGTCGCTATATCTTGCATTTGATTATGCTGAACATGACCTTTATGTGAGTATTCTGATGACATTATAAAGAAAACAATTTTCATACACATTTTCACTTTTTTTTAACATGAATTGCACAAATGAGAATGATTAGCATGTGATAAAATTTAGCTAATCAATGTTATAATTAAAAACAATATAAATTTGACTACAATTATTTCTCAGTATTAGATGGTTGACATTATTATTAACTTTTTTATGACAAAACTTATGATAAACCATGATTTTTATTGACTTAAAAAAGCTTACGGTGAAGATTGGATAACATTTACCATGAGTTTTGGAGAAGGGACTTAAATAGTTATATTGATGTGATAAAAGGTATTTATTCAATGAATTATTAGCGTTAGAACTTCTATTGATTCAAAGAAAGTTTATGATAAAGTTCTTGGTGAATTTAAGAGAAGAATGAAAATTTGTATTTATGTGATAAAAGATGTGTTTTCATATTATTACTATTGCTAGAGCTTGTGAGTGACATATTTTTGTTAAATGGTCAACTGTAAATCCCTATTAATGTTAGATGATTAACTTATAATATTGAATACAAACTTCCTAGGTTATGTTATTAATAGATACATTATGTTAATTAATTAGATTATAATTAAATTAAATTCAAAGCTTGTTTGTGAAGGAAAACATTATAAGATTAAGGGTGCTAAGTTAAGTAAAATAAAAATGGAATATATAAATTGTAGTTTTAGTAACAAGAAAAGAATCAAGGTGATAACTAAGATTGATGAACATGAAATCTTTGTTTGGCTTTTTAGACATCTTCAATCAATCATTGAATAAGATTGAGAGGAACTTATAAACCCTTGTGTGATTGTCGTGTCCCTTCTAAGCTAAAAGGAATATTTCTTACTGTATATATATGAGAGTTGGATTATTAGGAAAAAAACAAACACATCTAAATAGTAGAAATGAGAATGCCAAGATGCATGTGTGGAGTTGATAGAAAGGATAAACTAAAAATACAAATATTCTATAGAATAGATGATATAGAGATGTTCAAAAATAACCAATATATTTCATTGAAGCATTGATTTCACCGGAGGTGCAAGGAGTACAAGGAAACTAAAGAAAACATTGTTCAACGCAATAAAAATGATTTAATTAATTTCAAAATCAGTAGGAATATATAGCTATTGATAGAGCTCAATACGAGATAAGATTTATGCAGTTGACTTCAAATAGTTGGGAAACTGAGTTTGGTGTTGATGATTTTTATATATTAAAAAAATAGTAAGAGAAATAGCTGTAAGTAATTAAAATCAGAGGCACTTCCAAGGGATATAAACTCTCCAATGACATGTATAAGATTTGAGTTTGAGGCTTTAGAATGACATAATTGAAAAATTAAATTTGGCAAATGTGAAATACACACACACACACACATAACCACTCAAGATAGCAAGAAGTGTACCACGGAGGTAAAACTAAATAAAATCTTTTAGAAAATTGAACTCTTTTGTATAATTTTAATATCTTAAAATTTTATTAATTATAAAATATTTTTTTTTTTCTCTTAGAGTTTTAATATTTTAAAATATTCTCTCAAAATTTAAATTGAGATAAAATTAATAGAATTTACTAATTTTGAAATATATATTACATGTAGAATGAATAGAGAATAAATATAGATAGTGGTACAATTATATTGAAATTACAAAATTAATTTACTAAAAGGTAAATAAATAAGATGCACAAAAATAAAATTTTCTATAAAAATAATTTGCATTTTCACCATGAAAGTTTTGACTTTTTTGTGATAAATTAAAAAATCTAGTTAAACAACATCGCTATAATTATAATTAAATCACAGTAATATACGGATAAATAAAATAGTTTAATTAAAATAAAATAAATCAAAATAGTAAAATATATAAAATTTAATTTAAATGAAATTATGATAAAAATAAATGTATTGACAAAATATAATAAATATGTATTAATAAAAATTAATTAAATGGGAGTTAGTGAACTAATGAGAAAGAGAGCAATACAACTGTTAAAATTTTCTAAAATTTTGCCATTCAATTGTTTGCAACTTGTTTACACATAGACATGTTAATTGAATGGTGAAGCTTAAGGTGCTAATGTCACTGTTATATAATTTAATTAAACTATTTTAAATGTTTAAAATTCTAAATATATGATTATTTAGAAAAAATTTCAAATATTATTTTTTCATAGGCAAAACGTTGAAGTATTTAAGAATTTTTTAGACATACATTATTTGAAATAATTACAAGGATTAGTAGAATGCTTACCTGGATACTATATAATAGTCTAAAGTATAATATCAATATATAATTATAAGTAAAATAATTATCTTAAAGGTTATTTGTAAGTTAATTAAATTATATTTTTTTACATAATTTAAAATGTTAAATGCTTCCATCAAAGCTTACCAATTATACAACAACGTCAACTAAGTTTTTATCCGGCTAAGTGGGGTCGTATATATGGATTCTCCTACATCGGACTCAATTCCCTATTATATCATCATCTATATTTAAATGAATTTTATGCTATATTTAAATGAAATTTATTTGATTATCATTGCTAATCAGGTTTTTTTATCTTCCTTTCTCGATAAATATGTGTATTTGCCTTGATCTCATATAACCTAACTTGAGCTTTCATTAGTCGCCTATATACATGTTCATACTATCTTAAATATTCTTGCATATTCATGCATCCACCTTAATATCCTGATTTATGTGACTCATCTTTTACTCGTGTGCTCGATTCATAGCCCCAACATTTAGCTTTATATAACATAACAGGAGTAATCGTCATTTTATAAAACTTCCCCTTAACTTCAGACATATCTTAGGATCACAAAGAACACTTGACGTCCTCTTCTATTTTAACCATCCTGTTTGTATCCTATGTAAAATATCTCTATCAATCCTTTTATTCTTTTGCAAAAATAATCCTAAATATTAAAGCTTTCCATCACAAGTAACTCGTCATCTCCTTACTAAATATACACTACAACATATTTAATCATGCCAATTAAAGCAATTTGTAAACATATGACAATATATATCGATGTTTAAATGCATATCTGGCATTGATATGTGGGTTGAGCTTAGCTTATATGTATATGGATTAATATCTTTTATGTGTGTAATCAATATTGCCCTGTTTATTCTTAGGAAATTATCAGACATCACCGGGAGAAGCTCAATCACTCCATTCACCAATACACTGTAAAATCATTGCTCTGGCAGTTGCTTAATGGTCTGAACTATCTTCACAGGTAGGGATTATATATGCAGTTCTACTATTGATTTTTTACTTTTGTATCTGTTGTTGTTTACTTAATTTAACAACATTTCTATGACTACTACTATTGCTTTTTGAGAAAGAGATTGATGCGTTTTAAAATCTTCTATTTTCTTTTGCAGTAACTGGATTATACATCGGGATCTCAAGCCTTCAAATATTCTGGTATGTATGTCTGGGTTTCTAATTTTAAGAAATTACCTCAGTCTATATGTTTGTCTCCAATGTGAATTAGGTGATGGGAGAGGGGGAAGAACATGGAGTTGTAAAGATTGCTGATTTTGGACTTGCCCGAATATATCAAGCTCCACTAAAACCGTTGTATGAAAATGGGGTAAATATCAGTGCAACATGTAATATATCTTTTATTTTTTTTATTTTTATTTTATTTCTAGTTCCTCGGTATGATCTGCCACCAAGTAGTGTTGATTTGAATGTTTGATTGGTCTCTTAAGTTTTTATATTATTCTTGCACACACATATATCTCAATGGCTAATGAGAAAAAAAAACTATAGGTTAAGCTGGTAGTTTTTTTTGCAAACTTGACAAAAGCTTAAAAATTTATGTCGTGCTAGGCAACGCAACGTTTATAGGTCCATATGAGGAATCCTACCCTACACTAGTTGGTATTGATAAACTATTATTGTGCTTTTAATGTGCTGCTTGGGTCAATAGATTAGCGGATGAGATTCATCATTTTGTTCAACACATTCTAGAGCCAATAGTCTTGTGTGGTATGTGAAGAAGTAGCCTCGGAGACATTGAGGAAGCCATGTAAAGACCAATTGAAGAGGAGATGCCGGGTTGATTTGATCAAGTAAAGATGGGATATCAAGGCCATGAGGGCTTGTTGGCGATGTTGCGTGGGCCTATGAGGTCTGGTAGTCACTTGCTTAGAGGAAGATGAAGGGGATGTATATGTGTGGGCGGTGCTTTGGATTAATCTAGTTTAAGTGAGTGGTCAGTCATTATTCTAACTAAATTTGTTAGGGCTTTTTGAACACATATATCTCAATGGCCAATGAGAAGACAATTTAAAGGTTGAGCTGGTAACTATTTGGTAAACTTTACCAAAACTTGAAAATTGTTCCATTCTACTTAGCACATGTTTACAAGTCCATATGAGGAATAGTTCCCTACGAACCGGCTGGCATGGGTAAACTATTACTATGTTATCCAGGTCAATATGATTCATCTTCTCTCATTCAATACATACTAGTGTCAATAATCTTGTATGCTACAGGAAGAAGTAACATCAAAAAATATTGTGGAAGGCACAAAAAGACCCATGGAAGAGGAGACAATAAGTTGGCTTGGCCAAGTAATGAGGGAGAGATCAAGGTCATAGGGGCTTGTCGGCGATGTTGCATTGGCTCACGAGGTCTCTTGTTCAATTTTTGAGAGGAAGACGAAGGGGGTGTATACATGTAGGTGGTCCTCTGGATTAATTTGTTTGGGTGGAGTTTGGGTTGGCGGTAGTCATGATTCTAATTAAATTTGTTGGGTTAGGATTTGAGGTGGGGGTTTTTTCAAATTTTAATTATTTAGATAAAGTAAGGGAAGAATTTGGACATTGATTGAAGGGGGTTAATTAATTGATTAGTTTAGAATTTATATTTTAATTCATGAAAGTGGGGAGGAAGAGTGTGGATGTTGATTCTTAAACTTTCTTAAGTTTAATTAATGTATAATATGCAATTGATTAAATTGGAAGAATTTTATTTTCATTGATTTTTATAATTATAAAAATTTGATAAGTTTATATATATATTTTAAATTTTCTTTAACTAAACAAATTTATTTAATTAATTAGTTTTAAAATTGACATAAACTATATTTCAATTTATATGAATATAATTTCATTATAATTTTGCTCATGTTAGATTGATTATAATAAGTCTTATTATTAGTTAGTATTATGAGTACTACAACAACAACCAAGTCTTATCTTACTAGGTGGGTCATCTATTTAGATCTTTTTACGTCATTGGGCTCTATCCCCTATTATTATTTGTTAGTATTGTGAGATAAATTTATATAAACTTGTCTCAACATAAAATTAAAAATGAAAGGAATTATATTGTTATAACTTTATTAAAAGTAGAAAATCAGTGCAAGAGAATTAAATGAGTTTTACCCATTCAAATTAATCTAGGTATGCTTTAACACATGCTAGCAATATGCCGAGATGCTGAATAATACAAGAAAATTTAACATTATCTAATTGCTATTGTCTCTGTTCTATAAGTAAAAGTTAAGTGAATGATTATTAAAGAAATAAAATTTATCTAAATTAATTTTGGTATACTTCAACATAACCATATTGAAACCCTACTATTTTAGTTAGGAACTGAAACTCCATCATAGAATGAACCCTAAAGCTGGCTAGCTATTTTCTCTTCTCATTTTCCTTCTGTGCTTCTCCCTCCTGCCTCCAACTCACTAGTTTCATCACTCATCTACACTGATGCAATACTAATATTGTGCTGTTTTAGTGAAATGTAGAAATTGTAACACAATTCAAGATTTCAAACCTTAGTTTAAAGTACATGCCAGAGTCAAATGCTGATTGGATAATCTTCCATATACGTGAGTGACATTTAGATAAAGGTAGAATAGCAAATGGTTTCTCTTCGGAGTATTATCAGGAATGAACAAATGAATCATGCTGTAATTATATGTAAGTTGTTATGCACCTATATTAGCCTTATACAGTTCGATTATTAGGATAAAATTCACGTAGCCTATTCTAAACAGTTAAGAATCTAGTCTTGTTAATTGTCGTCTGCAACTATCCCATGTACTATCCATGGTTTGAAATCTCGTACTCTCATGGGCAAAACGGTCATAACACAAGTTACCAAAACTCAATACTATTTGACACAAAAAATATCTTCTTCCTCTACTTTAACTCCTTCCTCTTTCAACCTCCAATCCATCAACCTCCAATCCAAAACAAAATCGTTCCAGTCAAAAGAACGAAACTCCAGCATGGCTTAAACTCTAGCATGGTTTGAGATTTTGAACCTATGTACTATCTTTAGAAAAGAGAATAAACAACATAGGCACTTACTATCTTAAAAAAAAAAACAAAATAGGCAAAATTGTACTATGGATTACGACTTTCTTTCTTTTTGGTACTCATGCACTATGGACAAAGACTTCTAATGCTTTTGTGCTTTTTTAGAACCTTTAGCTAAGTGCTTCTATAAAATATTTTGTTAATGGGTACTATATATAGCATCTTACTAGTAAGCTAATTAATTTGGTACTTTGTCAATTTACAGGTTGTAGTAACTATTTGGTACCGGGCTCCTGAGCTGTTGCTTGGAGCAAAACACTATACAAGTGCTGTTGGTATCCTAGTACATCATAATTTAACCTATAATAACCTATTATGTATTTTCTATTAAGATCCTTACATTGCAATTAGATATGTGGGCTGTTGGATGCATTTTTGCTGAGTTATTGACTTTGAAACCATTATTCCAAGGAGTAGAAGTCAAAGCTACTCCTAACCCTTTTCAGGTATCATTATTCATGATTTTAAGGTGTTTGATGGCACCTTTGGTGAATAGGCTTTTTTAGTTTACTTGCTATAATTCTATTTAGTGGTTGTTTCTAAATTCTGATGTCTTCTTAGCTTGACCAATTGGACAAGATATTCAAGGTTCTAGGTAAAAGGTTGTTCTCTATATTTTTTTAGCACTACCTTTCACATTGTTTTATATGCAACAATGCTTTGCAGGGCATCCTACACCTGAAAGATGGCCTACTTTGGTTAATCTTCCATATTGGCAAAATGACCAGCAGCATATTCAGGGCCATAAATAGTGAGTTGTCCTATATCCCAATTACAAAGTAAAGTTATTCATTCAATATTAGTAATTTGTAGATTTTTTTCCCACTGCAGTGAGAACCATGGCCTGCATAATTTTGTTAATTTGCCACAGAAAAGCCCTGCGTATGATCTCCTATCAAAGATGCTGGAGTATGTAATTTTTTTAGTTATTAGTATCCAGTTCCATAGTAAAAACAGTATACTATTATTTTGATTCCCTGCTAATAGCATTATGCTTGTATGTGCCAGAGCCATTAAATGATTAAGAAATTTTGAATTACAATCGTAAAAACAGTCAGTAACTTGCTGAATGGATTTAGTCTCATCATGTAGTAGTTCTGTCAATAATCGTACAATACAGTATTCTCCCTCCAGTTCTTAAAACGTTTTTTTCGTAGCTAGGTTTTCATTCTCCAATCTTCTTAGGAGGAGGCCATGAGTTAGTATGATGGCACAATCAAGGTTTGGATTCTTGTTCCAAGTTGGGGTTTTTATCCCCAGATAGAACCAATCGACATTGGTGCTCGTGCCAGTGCCAATGCCGGATGGTATGTCGAACACCAAAAGAAATGGGGGAAGTTGGGAAGGAGAGTAGGAAGAAGAATACCTTTTCATTTTGGGATGTCGTTGTAGAAATCTCATAGACGAGAAGGGCAAAGGAATTAAGACCTTGCTGCCTCGTGAGGAAGTCCTTATCACCTTGAGGAACCTTCTGATCTTGCTTGGAGTCAAGATCGCTGGATATCACCTGATTCTAGATGTCACTGTCGTCAAAAACTTCTAAATGACGATGCACTCTCATGGAAGACTTATATCTGTGTCGATGGAACCTCTTTGGTGTATCAACTGAAGACTCTTGCGCCTTAGACAATAGTACACCTCCATTATATCATGGAAGACTTGTGAAAGCATTGTAGATGTGCTTAGATGATTTGTGTATGTTGTGGGGGTTTGTCAGTCTCAAGGGTTTCACATGTCAATTAACAGGCGAAATAAATGTTTCATCAGCGCCGATTGACATGAAATGATACTTTAATTCATGACACAACGCCTTTCCTTCTATAGTGCTCCCAATTTCCTTTCTACATCATGAAACCATTTTTTTGTCCTCTAGATTTCTTCTCTTGCCATTGTGAAATTTGTCTTTTCCTCTTTACTCCAACAACAACAACAACAAAGCCTTATCCCACTAGGTGGGGTCGGCTCTTTTTCCCTTTACTCCATGGCCATTAAATTCTAGACTTATTTTTCTCTAAATTTAAACCAAAAGTCTTAATCTCCCTATAGTTGAACTACTACATCACACCTTGCCTTCCTACCAATCACTAGTAAGACAAACTTCTCTGTTCGCACCCGTTCCCTTCATCTGTGCTTGGGCTTCTCTTGTTTTATTCTGCAGACTCCACACTTGAACCAGCCCCGACCATTTCTAAAATAATAATAATAGTGATAACATGAGTAAGAAAAGCAAGTAAAATCTTAAGAGATTTTGTTTTTTTCTTCTTCTTTAAAAACAATAATATTCAAGATTTTCGCCTCTCCATCTTAAGTTGAAGAATCATTAAATTATATTTCATCATCTCTTCTTTGTTTTTGTGTGTTATTTAAGATGGGGGTCAACTATTGTCTCGCAGAGTGGATGATGGAACCTAAGTTCTTTTGTAACACCTCTAACTTTATTACTTGAAATTTCAAAAGGATACATTAGTCTTATCCCTCTCAAGTGAGTATATATTCTTTCTCTTGAGTAGATTTCAAATGGTACACAATCTCCATTCTCATATTCTCATGTGGATAATATTGCATCATACCCATCTTCTTTCTTTGTATTAACTCATTGTACCCATCTTCTTTCTTGGTATAACTTATTGTTTCAAGAGTGGATGTTGAAACAACTGTCTAAAATCGCGAGCCATGTTGATCGACATGGTGAAACATTTTGTTCTTCTCATTGATGGACATGCAAAATTATTGATATGGCAAGCGGTGGTGACTTGCGAGATGCTTCCTTTATCTGTGTCTTCTATGAGAAACTTTGACTTCTTTAAATAAATAGTTTTTTACATTGAGATGCAAGAAGTCGTGACGCAAGAAGCTCTATACCTCTCCTTTGTGTCGAACCTTCTACCTCTGTATTGAAACCTTAGCATCCTCCAACACTAGCTCGCGTGTAATGTCTATCCACTCCAGGTAAGCTTCCTCATCTCCTCTCTTCTTCCTCTTGCTCTAACACCGGTGTCCTTTCTCCTCTCTTTTCCTTCAGCATCCCTTTGTCAACTGTACTTGGCACCCTAATTGAGATTGATACTTGTTACTGATGAAACAATTTAAGCTTTATGGACCAAAAATCTAGCTTGACTCAATATTTCAATCTTTTGTTTTAGCTTTAATATAACCCTTTCACTCCGTGACCTCTCACAAGTCATTTCACCCTTCAAATTTTAAAATTTATGATATCTTTAGTATGAGGCAATGTTAAAATATTGTTCTTTGCTTGGGTATCAGTCCCTTGCTTGAATGATGGTGCATGTGGAACTGATTAGAAAAAGAAGCCAAAGATTGATCTAGAGTAGTTATAGAAGAGCTGGACGAAACGCCTTGGTGGATTTGTGGAAGAAGAAGAACTTGGAGATTTATCTAGTGGAGTTCTAAAGATGGATGGAACACATTTGTGTCTTGATGGATTGATGAAATTTAAGTAGAAGAGAAGTTGATGGCTAACCCAGAGATGTTATGGAAGAGGAGCTCAATTGTGTGCCAATAGATCAGTGGAAGAAGCTAAAGGCTGGCCTAAATAATTTTTGGAGTAGTTGGATGAAAAACTTATTCTTTAGTGGCTCAATGGAAGACTCCAGTGGGTGGAAGAAAGTTGATGGAAGAAGCCAAAGTTGCATATGGAAGAAGCAAATTAATGTGAATCTAAGGAGAAGAATGTCACATGAAACCACAACAAATTGAACAACGAAACAAGGAAAGTCTAAATTGATAAGATGGATGAAAGAACTTCAACCCAATGCTTAACAAAGCATTAACTTTAGGTATAGGAGATGGAAGATGCCACAACCTTGGGATTTAGGTTGATAAGTCTTTGAACACCATAAGGGATTGCCTTGATATGTTCTAGTTCAATGAAGAATCAACAAGTGAGAGCCTCACTATGTCTTAGATTGATAACAAGCCAAAAGTTACTTATAGGGCGACTTAAAAACCCTAAAAGGCCAAAAGGAAGCCCATTTAAAAAGGCCCCGGGACTATATAGTTTATTTGAGCTTAAGTCACCATTACCCAAATAAAGATCAAAACTTGGCCTACACATGAGAATTGTCCCTACTACATATCAATGAGACTTAAGTGGCTATTTAAGCTCATCTAAGACTTGAATTAGGCTGACTAAGTCGCATGACTTGCTCTTGGTGAAATCGGTTTCAATTGTAACTTTGGCCTTAACATCTTCAATTAACACATTATGTGCTTCCTTTATCTTTTTAGCCTTGGCCCTTGTAATTGAGCTTCCATTGATGTGTAATGGATTATCAAGAAGATCTAGAGTGGGATGTTCCTTTTTTTTTCCCATGGCCTTAGTTTGATCCCCATCCTTAGTTTGTTGGGGGTACAACTTGTTCTTCATCTTTGACTCCATCATTCCCCCTCTCCTCAAAAGGATTCATGCTCGAATCTTCATCATCTACATCAGAGGGAGAAAGATCAGAATCATTGAACACAACACTCATATTATACTTACTTGGCAAGTCAAGCTTGTGGTACTACGATTTAAAATGGACCATCTCCTTTTGGATGCATCTTAGTACGGTGTTTAGCCAAGAACCTATCCTTTCTGATATGAACACAAACCCAACCCTCGGGTTCAAACTTCACTGTGAAAAACTCTTTGGGATATTGCCAAGTCTCCAAGGTCTTCATCAAAGCATACATCTTCTTATCGTACATTGGATAGTTCAAAGCCACTTCGCCAAGCTTCCCACTATGATAAGCAAAATCTTGGCTTTTTAGCATTTGCACACTGCTAAATTTTGCAACATGTACAAACGATCACAGTGACATCATCTCATTTTTAGAAAAGAATCTAATTATTTTTTAAAATAACAACTGTTACGTGTTAGGATGGATATCCCTATATTTGATAGGAGTATGAAGGAGTATGAAGCCTAATGTATTTCTTAATTAGTTAGACAACATTGAAAAATATTTTGACCAATATAGTTCAACCTTCATCAATTTAGTTGTCCCACCAAAAGTTATTGGTGATATGTTCAAAGTATTAGAGATGAAGATTGACGAAAATCCATTATACATTGATATAAAATGAAAAGACAATTAATTAAAAGATATATCCCATCAAACTTTAATAGATTATTTAACAAGTATGTAAACAAAACAACTTCCTCAAGTCAATTCTTGAAGTTATTGTTTGAAGACCTTAGTTCTCTTATAATCAATGTACCTGTAGCTAAAATGAAATAATTATGCTCAAATACATCTCTTTAGAGTCCTATAATTACACTTTAGATGAGCACTTTAATGATGCAATATTAGAACCTCTAATTAACTTTCTTTTTTGGCGTCCAATCAACTAGATATTTATCATGAATTTGGGCCATAGGTTATAATGCATTCATGTTATATAGAGAAGATAAAAAGAAGAAACTAAATAGAACAAGTAATATAAATAATAATGAAAGATATTAATTTAAAAATTTTCAAATCACTTCGCGTGAGTCTTGTGTAGCTATTTATATCTTTAATGCTCGTCAATTAATTGAGGTAAATTTTTTATTTTCTTTTATCTACCAAATCGAGAAATATATATGTTGATGCTTCGGTAAAAATTATATTGAGTAATAATTACTATAAAATATCTAGTGATTTAACAAATTCTCATAGTGCATTCATTAATTTAAATTTCTTCATCATATCTGCTTAGATGTATTCATATATACAATATCTACTTTATTTGGTCATATTATAAGGAAGATTGATTACAATATTGATTTACTTAATTTCCAACTTGTTTAAACTTAAATTCAAATTTTAAATTGTAGTATACGCTAATTTGTTGGGAGAAGTTTGAACACTTAGTTATAGAGTTTGTGGAATCATCCTTTTTATTATCGCCTTCACATAATTACATCACATGATTCAGTGAAGACATAGACATCAATATCGTCATACATAAAGTCAAATTGCAAAAAGAGTAATCTTTCTCAATGGAAGAGATATTTAAAGGAATATTTACTAGATAGAGTTATTGAAACAATTATTTTCTAAGCTTGGAAAAGATGACCTAAGAAAAGAATTGAAAACTCACTGATGATTTCTCCACTGGTGGAGGAGAATTACACAAAGTAGTAAATAAATCGGTATAATAAAAAACAATGGTTGAAGAAAAAACCAACAATAACAATTGTCCAATTTGGCTAAAGAGGCTTGCACCTATGTGCAGTGCCACTGTACTTGACTTGGATCACTTGACCTCCACATTTGATGGATTTGAGTTCTCTTCGGTTGAGAAGAAGAACACAATAAAATTTTTTAATTCTATTTAAAATTGCTCAAAAAATTTATAATTTCTCAATTTTTTTTAAAGAATTTGTTTAATTTTTATTTTAAAAATAAGTGAAGAACTTTTAAAAAGAAACGTCGCTATGGTTTTTATTGGGATAAGTTGTTGTGTTAGGACCAGGATCTCATGTAATACAATTTTAATTAACTTTTCTCTGACTTATAATTGCTAACTTTTATTGGGGGAGAATTGTTTGTTCACTATGTTGCTTCAATCACATCATCAAGCTTCTTTTATTGAATGCTCATCTTCAATGTACTCTTAGCTAGGTGGTTAATGCTTCTCAACTCTCTAGTGATCTACATTTATAGTTAGATTGCATATTTCATGTTTAAGTTCCAAAGCTTAGCTTTCAATTATCTGCAGCATGTCCCGTTAAAGATTGAATTGGGTTGCCTTGATCTCAAAAGCTTAGGTCTCAGTTCATAAGTTTACAGTATGTAAACGATGGCTTTTGCACGAACAACCTTTATAACAAAGGATTAATCATGAATTAATAATCGGTATTACGAAATGAAACATTTTTCATCATTAAAATATTGGCTTAGTTTTGGTAAGTTTTCATTTGGTACCTACCATATAGTAAACTAAGTTGATGGAATTGTAGCTATCTTTTCATATACTTTCATGATCCAACAAACATTTTCCCTAAAATGTTGAGCTATTGACTTTAAATATATATTTGATTACTGACATTGTTGATCAATCTGGATTGGGCTATTTTCTTAATTTATATTTCGTTGTTGATAATTCTGGTAAATCTGAATCAATGTATCTATTTTTCCATATAGCAACATAGTTGATTGACTGGTTGCAATCTTTCTATATATTTGTCATGAACTGCTGGGCTATTTTCTCTAAATTTGCATTTGGTGGTTGTCATTGTTGATCAATCCTTGGGCTATCTATCCCCGAGGAAGGGTCGGACTATATTGGGTCTATTATACGCGTCTATTTTCGCAATTTGAACCCCTGACCACAAGATTACATTTTAACAATTTTATCATTGTAGCAAACCTCCCCTTCAAGAGGAATTAATATAATATTTAATTTAATATTCCTCCACTTTGCTTGTTTACTTTAAAAAATGTTTATAATAATTTAAAAATTATTTTAAAAAAATTTAGAGCAATAATTTATAAAGAATTATAAATTTTAAAAATATTTTTTAGCAATAACGTATTCAATTTAAGTTTATTGTACCATACCAATACTTTTCTTTAATAAGATTACATCAATTAATTAGATAATTGAATTAATTTTTTTCTGTGTTAAAAATGAATTCATATAAAATTTGCTCTTGATAATCTTCTTCCACTTAACCTTTCTACTTTTAAAAATATAACTACACAAATTAATAGTTAATTGAATAGAACTTTGTACTCTAAAAAAAACAAAAAATATTATTTAGATTCATCTTGTTGTGTGCCATAGTATTCTAAGTTGTCAGCATAATATAATACTCATTGGTTAGATTAGTATGGGCATGGGCGACGTAGGAGGGATTACCCATGTCTATTAGTATTAAGGTTGGGTATAGGAATACAAGTTTTGACTTTGCCGGTGTGAGATTTTAAACCATGTTGATAAGAATGGAGATTGACATTAATTTTTGGCCATTTTAATGATCCATACTGTTATTTTCATCATTTGATTCGAATAACAACTCAAAACATTTTCCTTTATCTAGAATATAGGATCCTCAAGTGCTTGATATTCTTGTTTTTCTGTCAGCAATTTCGAGTTAGTGTTGTATTTTATCAGTAGCTGAATCTTAATGTGATACTGCTACATGTTGGAATCATAATATCTGAAACTATTCTCTTTGGCAGGTATGATCCTCGAAAGCGTATAACTGCAGCACAAGCACTCGAGCATGAGTAAGGATTCTTTTCTTTATGTAGGTACATTTAAATTTTTTGCCCAATGTTATACAAAAAATGAGAATAAACAATAATTGAGAAAAAAAATAGAAAAAAATTCAGTTATAGAGTGTTCTAAGCAAATGTGTCATAGATCACCCAAACCAATTGACCACCCAAACCAACATTGGGAAATCTGTGGAATTGTCTCTCGTTGACCAGTGATAACTGAATGTACTGGGTGGAATAGTTTTTTGAAACAGGATATGCACACGGATAACTGGTTGTCATTTCCTGTTTTATTGCCGTGTTATTTGTTGAAGACTTGAAGTGATGCCTTATAATTCTTATGCTAGCTATTAAGCATCAGTCAGCTATTTTGACATGACATGTATTCAATTTACACTTCAAATTTCATACTTCCAAATTTCAAAAATGAATAAATAAAGAAGAAGCTTAAGAATCCAATTTTACACCCTGATACATATAAAGCTCACAATTAACTCAACTATGGGCTTGGTTGCCTTTTACTTGTTATAGGAACTTGGAAGTTTCATTGCACACAAAGATCATTTTGTTAAAAATGAATCTTCATTTTGATATTTTTCTAAACCTCCTTCACATTTATGGTTATGTTTAAATGACACAAAAGATCTGATTGTATTTAAAACATTGTTGAATTGGTTTGAATTTCTTTGTGTTTAGACTCAATGTGGTCTGATGCTTTCCTTAGACCCCGCATTAGTAGTGTATGAGGTTGCCCTTTTATTCATTACCAATGCTCCTAGTGAAATGTTTGATAAATGACAATATATTCTGAGATATTCAAAGACATAGTGACATTGCTGATTTTCCAATCGTACAACAATTCTAACACCCTATACTTAAGCCATTCATAATCATCTAGTCAACTCATTTGTCTACTCCAAGTTCAACTCAACTCCAAACAATACAACGTATGCCATAGCAGTAGAAACAAGAAGAGATACTCCAATAAAGAAAATAAAGAACCAGCCCAAAATAGAACAAGTCAGTGCAAGGACTCAGAACAATAGAAAGAAACTAAACCATCTTCCTTAAGTAAAAAAAATTGACAACTCAGATTAAAGCTAATCAACGTCCTAATGCATAGTAAACCCAATCTTCTAACGAGTGCCGCCCGGTGTGCATGTCAGGTACGAGCGAGCTCATCCATCAAGTCCCTTCGTCTCTCCATTACCCGCACCATAGGGATCTAGTGAGTCTAAAGATCCAACAAATTTAAACATTTTAAAACAAGAAATAAATCTGTCTTTACATGCTTTTCAACATACATATATATTTTAAGAACATGCATTGAATATTTAAAGATTTACACCCTATTGACCACTAGTCCCATAGGCCCTCGTCTTTAATAAAATAATATCAAGCATTATCTTCCTACCTCAATTTTGGATCGTTTGGCCAAACTTTTATCCTACGCTAGATTGGTAAGGTTTACTGGACCCTTCTTAAACCGGATTCCATAACCCTTTATTTTGGTAAGATTCACTATTTTGTTAAGGTTCACTGGACCCTTCTTAAGCCAGATTCCCTAACCCTTCTGTTGTGGTAAGGTTCACCGCCCTTCTTAAGCCGGATTCCCTAACCCATCCTATAAATTCATGCAAGTCATATTAATAAACATTTCATTGCTACTTTTCATGCATATAAAGTCATTGCCAAGAATATATAAAGTTTACTTGCATAATAATAGAAAAACTAGTATACCTGTGTTCCCCCATCTCCTCTTCCTTGGGCACAAACCTTACCTCGCGCTTCCCCCTCTGACCCCTTCCTCCCTCACCCGAACAATACCAATTTCTAGCTTTCTTTCTTTCCTCAACCGAACAACACCAATTTCCAGCCCTTTTCCTTCAACCAAACAACACCAATTTCCAACCCTTTTCTCTCAATCGAACAACCCAGGTTTCCAGCAGACTTCCCTCACCCAATTCAGCACGATCGCCGGTGAAATCTTCCCAAACCTCAGCCTACTTCCCTCACCGGAACAACACCAGCAAAACCCCAACCTCCTCCTTCCTCCCTCACTCGAACAACCCCCAATAAATTCCCAGCAGATCAGCAACGTCTCCCTCATCCAATAGTAGAAATTTCAGCGCAAAACAATCGGAGAACATTAAAACCTCTTTTATTTCATCGTAGGAATCGAAGGAAGCATGACTTTGAGAAAACATGCACATAACATCAAACCCATATAATACTAACCATCTAGTGCAGAAAACAAAAAGGAAAACCTTGTAACTCTTCAAAATAACATACTATGATCCTACGGTGTAGTAAATGCAAAAACAAAACCCTTGCCTTGATGTTCTTCCGTGCGAACGTAGGGGAGACGACTTTAGGTACCCGACAAGGTTCCTCTACCTCCACGCGCGCTAGGGGTTCGGGTTGAGGGAGAAGGGGCGGCGACAACTTGATCAAGGAAGGGAAAGGTTCGGATGGGAAGGGGGGTGGTGGTGGCTGCCGACTTCAATGGGGAGAGGGGATGCAACCTAAAACCCTTAGAACCTTTAGGGCATATATATAGCAAGCTAGGTCGATTTGTTAGGCATCCGGGTCAGGTTCGTGAACCTATTATCCTATCCAGTACTTAACCCATAACCTGTAATTTTATTTAGGTGAAATAAAACTCCTTCCATTTTGTACTTGGACCATTCCCTGGATCATGCAATCAATTCTTTCTTCCATTGGCCAGATATTTAGGTTCATGGGCTATCAAACATCTTGGATCCTAGTATTCCAGCTTCCTCTACCATATCAAACACATTAATTTGTTACGGATATCAATGTCTCCCTTTTGTAGCAACATCTAAGCCAATAAATACTTCAAATTACCTAAATCCTTGATTTGAAAGTGTCGATGAATGTACAATTTCAACCTTTTGATTTCGGCTGAATCATCAACAATGATGATGTCATCCACATGACCAATGAAAAGGGTACATTTTAACTAAAGAGGTAAAGAGAAATACTGAATGTTTCGCTCTGAGACACTTGATGATACAAAAAATTGAGCGTAGAATTCAATTTACCAAATCATTCTTTATAGTGACCTTTTCAATTTCCACACAGAAGCATATTTCCCTTGAGCACTAAGTTTGATAGGTTTCTCTATCAGTCTATCCCTATACCTCATCTAGTTCATCCTAAAGGGAAGACATTTTTGGCATCCAATTGATACATAGATATAGCTGTCAATGTAAAAAAACTTAAGTTGACATAGCCACAAGGGAGAATATGCCCCTCTAGTTAATGTTATATATCTTTGTATGTACAATTTCCCTGCTAATTGAGATTTAGGTTTTGCAAATTGAGCCATTACGGGATGATTTATAGTAAACAAGTATTTGCAACCAAATAATAGCTAGAAGGAAAAGTCATAAGTTCCCCAATACCAATAGAATATAATGTTTCTATTTTTTCTATCATAGTTCATCTTCATCTTAGATTAGATAAAGCCTCTAAGGTAGTCTGAGGTTTCCTAACACAATCTAAAGTAGAATATTTTAGAGAGACACATATGAAATGTAATGAGAAAGGAGATGTGAGATATTGCATTTAGGAGTTCATTTTCTTAGTTTAACAAGAAGGTCAAGATCAAAGGTGTAGTTCAGGATCATGGAAGTTTGTTAGGGCAGGGTATTTGGTAAAGGAACTACATTGAGCTTAAATTGTGGTTGTCCACTGTTCGTTGGAGTAGTGGTCAAGTCTCTAGTATCAATCACAAGATTGAGTAGACCATGAAGTACTTATGGAAAGCATTTCAACTATTGCGTTGGGTCTATTGAGCAAGAGAAAAAGAGTGGATTCGGAGAATGTCACATCAATTTAAATGAAAGCTCAATACAACTTGAAGAATAACATGATCGTCATACTGTAGCTTAGAACACTTGACACTTGAAAACATAGGCCTTGTTTGGTTCATAAAAATGTTCTATTTTCAGTTTGCAGATTCTTGAAAATAAAAGAAAACTATTAAAAATGAAAAAGAAAAAAATATTTATGTAACCACTCACCTCTGATAAATATAAACATGCCAAACAATTGATACTAACTATTTATTTTGCATCTCTTTGTAGCTGTTAAATTTTATTTTTCTAAAGGAAATTAAAATAAAAAATTTCCTTAAACAAATATGGTCTGAGGGAGCAATTTAATATTCTTAGAGGCTGAGAAATTAATAAAGCAAGTGTTACCAAATACAGGATTGTTTATGGTACATGAGGGAAGGAAATAGAAAAAGGATGTGATTTATAAGATGACATGATGTGAGAACCATATCATTTCAAAATTGGAAACCCTCATATGAAGGGCAATTTTCTTACTGTCTCAATCAAATGCCTATTCTTTCTTTACTGCAACAAAATGTGTTCCAGTTTTTGAGAATAATATGATTGATGGAAAGATTAAATAGAAAAACTGAAGGGCAGCATTGGTAGAATTTTATGATTTGCAATTCCAATCATATGATTCAAATTGGATCTGCAATAGAATTGTATCTATTTGATACAGATTGGTCTTCATCTGATTATGTGAAGGGACATTTTGAAGCCAACGAATGAAAGAAGTGTGAGTATTAAATTAGCTTGGTCAATACCATTCAAATT
>JBAMIE010000107.1:6436771-6462322 GCA_037177295.1 Kaempferia parviflora
CTCTTTCCCTAGGCGTTGGAAAGAAAGAACAGCTTGGGGAAGCACTGGGGGGCTTCCCCCCCCCCCCCCCCCCATCGCTTCGCCAACAAAGAAGTCATCCTTGACGTCCACGTCGTTATCACATAAGCAAAAATCATTCCTAACAATACAAAACTATAAATACAATACAAGATACAAATACAACACTCTCTCTCCCTCTCCCTTATGGTCGAGCCTATCTTACGATAGCTTAGATAGTCCACTACATCTGATGGGTTATTTGTTGAATCCATTTTATCTTTACAAGGATCCGCTTCTTTATTGGAATCAAACTGTCACAATTGAGGTCATTGATTGTATGAATGTTATCTTTTTTTTTGGATATTGATATGCAAAATATCATTTTAAGTGAGGAGTTACCCATGCATAAGAAAAAGAAGTCTATCTTTGGGAAATCCATTGCAGTAAAAGCATGTTCATTGAATGATGACGAATTTGATCCAGGTAATTAAATAAATATCCATAATATTATTATTGTTTGAGGTTATTAATATTATTTATGTTATTGACTTATTTTTTTTATAATTACGCAGCAAATTGGTGGGTGAATTTTGGTGCATTGAGACGTAACTTGTAGAAAATTGCTATGAAGATCCTCTCTTTAATTACTAGTTCATCGGAGTCTGAAAGAAATTGGAGTTCATTTGAAGGGGTCAGTAGCTTAAAGTCTTAAACTATTTTTTTAATACTAATAGACTAATAGTTCATTATGTTCCCATAAATATTAATTGTATTTGTACGTTCATACAAAGAAAATGAATAGACTAGATACACATCGATTAAATAATCTAGTCTTAGGATTTATAGTTTGATTTTGAATCAGACGAAGAGCATGTCATAGAAGAATATGGAGAAGGAGCGCAATTGCCTAAGGATTTATAGTTTGTGCTGATGTTATCTTTGGAGTTTAGATAAAGTGATATGTGGATTTTATATCCTGGTTGCTATTGTGTTACGTACTAGACTACTAGTTTGTTTCCATGTTTTTTTTTTTTTTAAACTTTGAAGTTTGAATACTTTGATGCTATTTGCTATTTGGCTTAAGTTACTTGATATCCATTTTGGTATTTATTTACCTAATATTCATTTTGGTATTTACTGTTTTATACTACTTGCCATTGTGCCAATTTGATGTTCATTTTGATATGTCTATTTAAAAGTACTAGGCGTGCTAGCGCATTCTGCAACACTGATAGAAATAATTGATTATTTAAAATATGATAACTGTATGTGGTGTTTCTTACACTGTATGTGGTGTTTCATTGTAAGAAACACCACATACAGTTAAGTACAAAAAAATATAGACATTAAGTATGAACCTGTATTAAAAACACAGTAAATGTTTACCAGGTACAACATATAAAGATGATATTTAATCATGATTAGTTCAGTGTTTCCTATTAACATAATTTGATGAATCAGGCACCACTGTGCATTTCAGTCTCGTAAATATGTGGATTTGTATTTGGCATGAACTTACAACTTTTTCCCGAGAACCACCACCAAAGAAGGCAATGGATTCAGCATGAGTTCGAAGTCTTGTGTGCATAAACCTAAGGGATAAATAATGCTCAATAAAAAAAATACAAGAAAAAAATATATAAAACAAGATATTGAACTTGAAGAGTGGAACTACATATATCACGAGCCAAGGAACTAATATTTGAATACCTAAAAGTCCCCTCAAGCTGCTGTTCTTTATTGGCTAGATCACCAAACTCAGGAGCAACACTTCTTAGAAAGCCCAAACCAAGAAACATATAGGCATACAATATAGCAACCCCTCTATGTCCACTTAAGTGTTTCATCCTCCATGTAAACCTGTATTTTTTTCCATTCAGATAGAATCTATTGACTGTTTTGCATATTAACTGCTGTCTATGATTTAAAAAAAAAAATGCAGACAAGACATTATAGAGGCTTAATGGATCACCATAGAATATCCACGGAAGGTTTAACCATGCTAGTCACCAATCCTGACAGATCAGAAGTCAACTTCTCAACGTCATGTGTTATTCTCTGGTCAGCATCAATATTTTTACCAGACATGTTGAAAACCTGAAGTAAATATATCCAGATGAAGCTTGAAAAAATATAAAAGGAATAATAGCTGAAGAATGTCAAGTATGAAGTGAAGATGATCAAATCAAAATTAATGTTTAAACACAGTGGAAACGAAGCAACAAAATTTATGTAACATAAAAAAACATTTAGTAACAATATCTCAACTTTCAAGCATATGGAATGTGTTATAACTAACTCTTACACAAAATCAAAAAGAGCTTTGCTAAAGGAATACAAATACAATGATCAGATAATCGGCAGAAGCTTTACAGTGTATAGATCTAGGAAGGGAAGACAAATAATCCACTCTTCAAAAGTACATTTATTAGTTTCAGTTAGAAATTAGCTTGTTTGTAGATAAATTAGCTTCAGTTAGAAATATAACTGAAAAATAGTTTCACTTGAACACTAATACAGCATTAAAATCAAACTCACTCACATACACAATACAGGGCATAACTATTTCACACAGAAAAACAAACAAACTCACAGAAAGAATGAAAACTAGGAACGTAAAGAATTATACCTCTTTTATACCTTATAACCTAAACAAACTAGGAACATAATCAAATTGTAAACTATGAAATATCCCAATATAACATGAATTTTTACCAAAACTACTCTATCTTAAAAATTTATACATACCAAAACTATTTAACCCCTAAAAGAAACAATTACTAACTTCAAGAAATTCCTTAAAGGCTTGTTCTATCAAAAGATGAGAACTTGCTAAAATAAACACTTACACTGTTACTTGGATTTGGACTCAAGTACAAGTAGCCAATAAAGGCGTGAATCCAAATGTCTAAGATGGCTATTTCCAAGGTTTAAAATTTTGAACCATATTAGAGTTTATGGCCCATATGATTTTCAATATCATATCGTGCCGTGCCATGCCGATACGGTATCGATACTTTTTTAAATATAAAATATATTAATTGAAAAATATATATTAATATTTGATTGTTACATATATTATTAAATTATATTTGAGAAGTTGAATGTTGAGTTCAAGTTTTGATATCATGGGAAGTTTAGAGCTTATTGAATTAGTAATAATCATATAGTTTAAATCATAGTTATATAGTCTTAATCATAGTTTAAAATCTCGAGTCATTTCACCTGCACCAAGCAACGGCATAAGCACACCTCCGGTGTTGGTGCGCCGCGATCCGTCCGAGCCTATCGCGCTGGCCTGGCGACGAGTTTTGACTCATGTCGCTGGCCCGCGGTCGCTAGCTACGTGGAGGGGTAAAGTTTTTAACTTAGGTTTAATTAAATAATTTAGGTTAATAATTTTGATCAATTCCTAGCTATATTGGAATAATTCAAATAGACTTAATTAAAGTCTAATAAAATTATCCTATTAAATTAATATATATATATATAAATTATTTTACGTTTTATATTTTTAGTCAATATATTTTATATTTTTTAAATATCAAAACTGTATTGTTCAGTCTAGGATCGAAACCTCGGCACGGCTCGAGATTTTAAACCATGTTCTTATTTATTATTTTATTGCAGAATCTCCAAGTCCTTGCATTTATAATGATCATGAAGATTGGTCTTCAACATTTTCAAGGTATACACATTAAGTCCAGAAACTTCAATTTATAATGGTGATTGATCTTCGATTTGAAATCTTTAGTTATATTATAATGATTTTAGGTATTTATTATGTTACATTTATTTGAAATTTCAAATTATTGATGGATTAATATAATTTTTGTATTTTAAGAATATGTAAAAGTGTTGGCTAAATTTTTTAAATTGTTTCATAAAGGAAAGGGGATGATGAATTTGATATATATATATATATATAAAATTTTTGGATAAAAGTGTTTATAAGTTTTCAAATATTGAAAATTAGATAAAAGCAAATAAATATAATTCTCTCTTTAAAAAAAATGATATAACATTAGTTCAAATTAAAATTTATACAATATTTAAGATAAGTTTAGTAAAATTCGTAACATCTAACATTACTAATATCAAAAAAAGTATAATGTATTTTAAATGATATTTTAATGAAAATAAATTTAAAAAGTATAAATAAATAAATAATTTATTTTTAAACTTAATTAAATAAATTTTTATTTAAATAAATTGTTGCGTCAAGCTTAGTTGTATATTGACATTCGAAATAAAATTGAGAACTAAGGGGAGAAGCTCCACATGATCTCATCAAACTTTAGTTTTTATATAATATGCAAACACTATTTAAATCTTTTAGTACATATAAGTTAGAGCACACAAAAAATATTTTAGATACCAAATCTTATCTTATTTAAAAATTTTACATTTGAAATTATTTTAATTTTTAAAATTTAATTAAATTAATTAAATTAATATTTTAAAAATTATGATTAAGTAAAAATTAATTTTGGATTAGGTGGAGTCCACCAAGTAGACATAGCTCTTAGGATTAAGTAGGTTTAAATTGAATTTAATTTGGATTTATTTTGATCATTAATGCAAATGATCCTATATATTAAATAGAAGAATACATATATATTATAATCTAATAATTAAACAAATAATTAATTAAAACGGGATCAACATAGCACGATACAGTACCAAAATTGTATCGTTTGAATCAAAATACCAAAAGTCAAATATGGCTCAAAATTTTAAACCTTGGTATGTCGTTAGTGTTATTTCAAGATTTGTGAGCAAACCTAGCAAACTTCATCCTATAGCAGCTAAACATATTTTAGATATGTGCAAGGAACTAAGAATTATTTGATTATATTGAAGCAAAGGAAGATAATAAATTCCAAGGCTTTTCTGGTCGTGATTATGCAGGTTCAATAGACGACCTGAAGAGTACATCAGGCTGTGTTTCTTACAAAGGAATAAAGCTTATTTCATAGTCATCAAAGAAGCAAATTACTTTAGCTATGTTCATCTACCGAGGCTAAAATATATATCAACATGCGGAGCAACGTGTGAAGTTGTTTAGCTGAGGAGAATTCTCAAGGATATGAAGCAAGATTAATCTACGCCTACTATACTCTTCTATGATAATGTCTATCATTGACCAAGAACCCTATTTCTCACAACCATACAAAGCACATTGTGCTATGACATCACTTCATCAGAGAGTTAGAAAGAAAAGGAGATATTTAGTTAGCTTTTTGCAAGACTAGAGATCAAGTAGTAGATATCTTCACCAAGCAACTTTCAACCAAAAAGTTTCTCTATTTACATGAAAAGCTTGGAGTGCTAGATCTCTAAAAATTAAGAGGAAGTGTAAAAAGTTGATTTTGAGAATTTATGCAAATGCACGTATTGTGCGGTTTCATTTTTTTTATACCAGGTATCATACCTCAGGGAAAACGATCCGACCCCACATTCCGTCCACTAAGTAAATCCAAGAAATACAATAACTCCTGACGTGGCACCCATGCACACTAGAAATTCCATCACCGAGGGGATCGAACCCTCACCACTTGGGAGAAGTGCCCAGCCGCTTGCCATCACGCCACGCCCTAGGGAGCATATTGTGTGGTTTCATGAACCTAGTAAATGACGTATTGTGTGCTTTCTTGAGACCAAATTAATTTGGCATTAATTAATATCATTCTAGAATTATGCATTAATTTGGCATTAATTAATATCATTCTAGAATTATGCATTACGTATTGTGTGCTTTCTTGAGACCAAATTAATTTGGCATTAATTAATATCATTCTAGAATTATGCATTATGCATTTATAAGATTGTAGTGGTTATGCAACACATATCCCCAATATCGGATAATACATTATATTTTGCTTCAATATCTATCACTTACGTCCACTCCGGCCTTATTTAGATATACGTCAACTAGACTTTAATTTGAAGATTCTTTAGGACCAATCAACAAAGAAAATTGTCACATCTCTCATTATACCTCCCACTATACAATACCATAGGAATTTGCAATGAGTACCACTCATTTTTATCATCCTTGTTTATTGTAGTTCTTCAATTTCTAAACAACAATATCTTTTTATTGCCATTTTTTTTGTAATATATAATCATCTAGTTAATATGGATATATTAGTTTCTTCTATGGCATTGCCACTATACAATCAATTATATAACGATTGTAATTTTTCTTTGATTTTCTAGTTAAAAAATTAGATCATAGCAACATCAAACAAACAACAAGTTCGGTTGCATTTATAGACAAAGAAGTTTCAACATCAGTCATTATTCTATTTCTGACTTAATTACTTGAGTAATGTCAAATTTTTTAATCATGTAACTTGAGCCTATAGAGCTTAAGACTTTCATTTCGCCTACCTTAAATCATTTTATCTTCAAATTTGCATCTATTAGACAAACAGAATGTGATTCAAAAATGAATGTAACAGCTCCAGTAAAATCAACTGAAAGAAAAAAAAAAAATAAAAGTTTGAAACAAACCCACATGAAGAATAATAATATGGGGTGTGTCAACCTAAAAAAGAGGATTACCTTATAAAAAGCATTTTTCTTCAAATAATTCTTCAATAAATATTGAGTCAACCGGATTCGCCATCCAAGGGCAAGTCTAGCTGTGAGATGCCTGCAGTAAGTCAAAATTTTAGAAATGAATAAAATCCATTAGGTTGTTATTGATTTGTTGGATGCGAGAGCATGTGGATAATTAGTGTAAAGATGAGCAAAAGGTAAATGGATTTATTGAAATCACTCAATTCAGAATATGTTAAAGTAGCTCCAAAAGGGATTACACCATTGAAAGTATGGTAAAGTAGCACCAATAGGGGGGTTACACCACTAATGAGAGTTGGTAGGGCCTTGTTTGCAGTATTTCAATCTATTATTTTGGAACTTTATAATTTTTCAGTTTACTGGATATGGTCTTGCAATGAGTTAACTTTAAATGAATTATGAAGAAATAGTTTTCAATAATAAAAAAATTATTTTGCTTAATCTTAAGATTTTTTTACACCATTCTAGTAGTTCGACGATGAAATTTATTTGGTTTTTTATCTTCGGATGTTAAGGTGGATATATGGACATACGAGAATGGGCAAAATAAGAAATGAGAGAATTAGAGCGAAAGTCGAAGTTGTATCTATTGAGAGAAAACTCTGAGAGACGTTTAAGATGGTATGAGCATGTACTTAGACGGCCAATTAATGCTCCAGTTAGGCGAAGTGAAACTATAAAAACACGCATATCAAACAAGGAAGAGGAAGACCAAAAAAGACTTAGTTAGCAACAACAAAATAAGATAAAATTTATTTAAATATAGATGATGATATAGTAGGAGATAGAGCTCAATGGTGTAAAAGGATACATATAGCTGACCCCACCTAGTGGGATAAGGCTTGGTTGTTGTTGTTGTTGTGTTGTTGTATCTTCGGAACATGTGTGTGACTTACAATTGATCCTAGTGATAATACAAAGAATAGTTGTATCATCACTATCAAGATGAGTCTATTTTGTTGGATAATTATTCTAGTATCTAGAACATGAAATCAATGTAATATAGAATAAATCAAGAAAATAAATATGAAAACAAAACCTTAGAGTTTAGCTTGAGGCTTGGATTTACTAAACCATTATGGTTCTAGTATGAATTTGGAGTTTCAATTGATTCATGGGATCAGAACAAGTTAGTTCCTATAATATAAATAGTTAATATTATAGATAGTTAAATGAGAGTTAATATTCATTATAGAAAAAGCATATTCAAAATTAAATACAAAATAAACAAGTAAAAGATTCAAGAGTCCATACTAAAAAAGACATATGAGGCAATTTCATATTTTTAAGCATTATCATACAAAGAAACATTTTCAATTTATTTTACATCATATCTTTGGGTCAATAGTAAATCAAGTGCCTAAGCTATGTAGTTTTGAACATTCTATTACATAGCTGTTTCAGCATTCGAGATGAAATTCTTCTCATATACAGTTTTCTAAGGATGAGACCCTTGGTTTTAGGTTAACTATCTTCATAGTATAAGATCAGGAACTTCTTTCAAGAGATTCAGGCAATTAGAGATGGTATAATTAGTATATGTTCCATATGTTTAACATATTTTATTGTTTAGGGAGGATAACACTTGTTCTTTTAGTGCAAGTAGATATTAGCTATAGGTTTTGCTATAGCTTTTTGCTACTGTGCAAGTATTACAGATGCTTTTTCATCTATTTCTTTTCACTACCATCAAACTATTAAAGATGCAATGGTTGATTAATCCAATTAGTTCATTGATAGTTGGCTAGTAAAAATGGAAGAATATAATTCGGAATGGGCACAAAAGAAGAATTACTCGTTAGAAGTGCACGAAACCAGGAAGATTAGAAAGAATAAAAATCAAGCATAGATTGAGGATGTATAACAATAATTATAGGAAAGATTAATTATCGTAGCAATTAAATTGGACATTTGACATACTTCAAATCTCAAAAGACAATTTAGTGAATTGGAAAGGTTCTATGTTCAACTAATATGGCCCAACCTTCTAAGAAATTGTTGAAAAATCCAAAGCATTTCACTTGTCAATGAATGGAATGAGCAATGTTGACAATTTCATGGGTTATCATCCATGGTAATTTAATTACATTTCTCTTTCCAATTTTCACTCTACACTAACTACAACCAGGAGTAACTCAGATTAGCAAATCACTTGTGCACAATTTTCAAATTTCGTTACTGTCATATGAGCAGCAAAAGATTATCCGAGTATTAGCAGCCTAACAGGCATATCTACCATCGTATAGATGTTATCCTATACTAAGTAGGAACTGCATTTTCTTTAATCAAACTCATGAAACGTGGTAATCCAAGAAAATCATACCTTAGTGTAGGTGCAACAAATGAATTTGCGGCACTTTGAAGAATACTTATGCCAGTCAATCGAATAAATGCTGCTTTGTCTTGTTCTAAAACAAACTTCACACTGGTTCCTGTAAAAGCCAACTCAACATGAAGAAAACAGACAAAAGATCCAGAGTATGCCACATACATATACCATTTAAGGAAGCAATACGATCTGAGATCCATGTTCTCGACACGACAAGTAATGCAACTGCAAACAACTTTGCACCCTGTCTGTCAAAAAGGGTAGGAATCTGCAAAGAAAGTGCATGAAAGCATATAATTTATCTCGTGTGTTTCAGGTCTTATCCAGACAAATTTAATAGAAGGAATGCTGGTCTCACAGCAACTATCATCATGGTCTCTCCAGAAACTTCAAATCAGCAAATAAAAGAATTTTCACAAATGTAAATATAAATATGAGACAGATCCCCACCAGTACTCTAAACATTGAAGCAACTCTGTTAGGTAGGACTTTTGGAGCCTTGTGCAGTTGTGGAACAACAGGAAGAGGACCTTGCTCATCTGCATCTGACGATGATGCAACAACCTTGGAGGAATAAGAATGCACCTTTGACTTCGTTAATTTGTTCCCCTACAGAAAAGGATATCAGAAACCTTTTGCCACATTACATGAACAAAGAAACGGAGGTATTTTGTTTAAACCTTCCCAGTTGACAAAAATGCTCTTTGAACAGCTATTGTATCATTCCGACGATCTATATCTGACGCTGTTATCGAATCAGCACTTGCTTCAGAAGGGAGAGATAACCCTTCCCTGAGAGGTTAGCAAAATTTTCTGAATTACTTTTATCTATTAACAGCTAGAAGAACCAGGATATCGAGAAATTCTGGGCTTACCTCTTGTCATGGACGCTCCACCCCCCCTCCCCATCCAAAGACAAAACTATATCATGAAATGCAACTAAAGCAGGTCGGTGAGATATTGTGATGCATGATGTGCCCATAGCTTGAACCTTCTCACAGAATCGTTGCTCCATATTAGTTGTGACAGCACTAGTACACTCATCAAGAATAGCAAATTTGGGCCTATGATAGAATAACCTAGCCATTCCAAGTCTTTGTTGTTCACCAAGAGAAAGTTCATCTCCCCAGTTAATTTCCTTTTCCAGGGGATAACGATCCAATAAATACTCTAGATCAACCTGCCAAAAGAAAACTTCTTGATTTTACCTTTAGCAACTAAGAATCCAAGTGCTTGTGAAGAGAGACATCTTAATCCATACATACAGAAGGTATGTTGAATAGGGACAAAACCAAAAATCAGAGAAATAGCATAACCTTACATTTCTTAATAATTCGACCATTCCCTCATGAGTGAGTGGTTCAGTCTCCTGATCTGCTGTCAAAGGATAGATTAATTGGTCACGAAGTGTTCCCACAGCTGTATATGGTCGTTGTGGGACATAGAAAATCTCCTTGTTAAGATCTGCACCAATCCCTGGTTTTACAATATAACCAGATACAAGCGGCCAGAGACCTCCAAGAACCCGGAAGAGAGAACTTTTCCCACTTCCATTTGGACCTAACAAGAAAAAAAAACCATCTCCAACTTAGCAACGTTCAAGAACAGAGTTGAAAGAGCATCTAGCAAAATTCCAATTAGCTGCTGATAAGATAACACAGAAGCTAGGTTTGCTCCTAGTAAAATGCATGTTAAATTCAAAATTTGTTGTCAGATTGTATCTGAATGTGAAACAACAACACATTTCTCTCTACGCAGCTGTGATTTCACCTAGTATAAACTGAAAAGTATCTATAGGACAGAGGATACAAATAAACGAAAAAAATGGATCAAAATTTGCCCAAAGAAGAGTTAGCAAAGAAGTGATTCTAGGCAACATTGTCTGCATATTTTGTATTCTCTTATTCTACAGCTGGAACAAAAAAGGATGACGCGATTTTGTTGGTTTATTGCATTACTAGAAACTGCACAAGCTAAACTATTATCCCAAAATAAGTATTAGCTGTGACATCAAGAGAATAAATGGAGATAATAAAAAATTCAAAAAGTGAATCAAAGGATAGTAGGATCACTCTAACAGGACCTAATGACGTGTTTCTAAACTCAGCAAGGTTTAAATTATTTTGGTCATTGACCAAACAATACGATTTCAATATCATATTATACCAAATACTCATGCAATTTCGATAGTTATTTAATTAATAATTAATTTCACTTAGTATAAATTATAATTTTTAATTAAGTCTATTGATTAATTTAATCATCTCAATCTGTAAAATAAAAAATGCTAGCAACTATTTATATTTTAATTTTTATCATTTAAATTACTTGTAAATTGTATACTTATTCCATTCAACTTTTGCAGGTAGAACACTGGAATAAGTAATGGGAAAAAATGAAAACTTTTCTCATCCTCTATAAACCAAGGCATACCTTGATTTCAAATTTTGTAACATTGTAGCAATTTCAGATTCGAACGCTCTAAATGCTATGAATAGTTGATGATGTAATTTTGTTGGAAATGAACGTTTTATTTCATGGTGTTTGAAATGAACGTTTTATATAATTGTGTTTGAAATTTGCTTTTGAATATTTGATAATAATTTTGAGCATTAAATATTACTTTGTTTTTTATATTTTGTTTGATAAAATCTATATATAAGAACTCTTAGTAGCAATAAAATAATTTAAAATTTTATTGTTTAATTTTCATTTTTTTTTGACATAACTACAATTATTAAAGTGGATAAAAAATAAACAAATTCATTTTTTTTTAAATATTAGAATTTAAAATATTATATTTTAAGTTTAAACTACATCCTAAGTTTTGTAAAGAAACTTATTAAATTTTATAAGTATAATTTTTAAAAAAAAAAATAAAAAATATGAATCTTGGCATGGACTCGACTCAATTAAATTTTAAAATTTTGAATTTCAGATTTTTCGATAGTCATATTCAAATTTGAAAATAGAGTTTTTATAAAAAAATAATTTGATTTGATCCATACAGGCTTATTGTAATCACAATGAATCTTAAATAAATCAAATGAATTAAAAATATAGAAAAAGAATAATTAAATTTATTTTTTATTTAATTAAATAAATTTTCATTTAAACAAAGTGTTGTGTTGAATCTTAGCTATTTGTTGACACTCAAACTAAAGCTGAGAAAATACAGAGGAAAGGAAGCACGACATGATCTTATTAAAGTATAGGTTTCTATTACTTGCTCGCATAATCTCTCTATTCCTTCTAATGTAACAAAAGTTAGAACACACACAAAAAAAAATATTTATACTAAATTTCATCCTATTTAAAATTTTGCAGTTTAAATTGTTTTTTTAACCTTTTAGATAACTAATTAAGCTATCGAACTAATATTTTGGATTGTAGAGTCGTTTGAATGTTAGTTTGGGTTAATTGAGTGCATCAAGTAGATATAATGATTAGAAGCAAGTAGGATCAAACTAACATTTTCAAATTTAGAGTCGAGTGGAAGTTAGTTTTGGGTTAAATTGAAAACATTAAATAGATATAATGATTAACACCACCTGTGTGGATCGGCTTGACACTTTAGGGCTTGAATCGTTGTTAACGATATGGCGAAACTTAATACTAATTTTAAAGCAGAAGGTTCCTATGCAATAAAATTTTAAAATGGCATACAAAAAAAACATTTATCCCCTCTACTTAATGTGTCTTAAATATGAGAAGATGCAATTCACAATAAATAAAGTGCAAATGTACAAATTGAATGGCTTTATGAGGCAAATAATTTTATCCATTAACTTACTCATGTTAAATTAGAATCTTTGGTTCACCTAGAGGGTTGAAAGTTTTGTTCACATTTGACAAAATTGCCATGTTAAGAATATATTATGCATAAAATATAATATAAATCAAATAAATATATATTTAAAAACATGAATAGAAAATAAAAATAAAAATGTCCCCCTCGCAGTCCATCTCCGGGATATGTGAAGGGAGGTAAACGTGGCTACTAGTGCAGAGGGAGGGCAAAACTGGCTACTAGCTAGGAATTGACCCTGGATCTCATTATGGCAACACCTCATTCACTAGCCAACTCCTCGTCCCGAGGGGACTGCAAATCCTAGTATTAGTTGACATGAGTAATAGCTACTGTATCACTCATGTTGAGGCAATATGATATCATATCATCAAACGACAAACTACACGTTGAAGCATATTGAGATTAATTTAGATGGATTTAACTCATAATGGCACATCTAAAAATTAGTCAAGATAATTTTTATAATTTTATATCTTATTTTTCTAAAATTTTAACTTAATTATTATTAAATTATTGTTATACTCTTTCTTTCTGAAATTAAACAAGCAGGCATTCAAGGAGTAAAACTTATCTAAATTTCTCTTACCATACCTTAAAGAGTGTCAACTTTTGACATGTTAAGATACAACAAAATTTTAATTCAATTCATGATTTAATTGTTATACTTATTTTAGAAGTACACAAGCTACGTCAAAGGGAACTCAAGGAGTAAAGAATGTATTATCACAGTATGGTTAAATAAAATTTTAATTCAATTGTCTACTTAATTATTATAGTGTTATCAAAAACTAAAATAAGTTATGTGAAGGGTATTAAAGGAGTAAATCCCACCAAAATTCATCTCAACATGCATTATTGTATGACAAAGTATATGGAGTGGAGATACAATAAAATTTAATGCAGACGATTGACAAATTGTTTTTAGAAGATGAAAGGGAATTAAAAGAGTTGTAGGAATGGGGTAAATGAAATATTGTATTTCTTGTTTACAAAGATGCCCATTAAACATGGGATCAACCTAAACCTTAACCACCCATTAGAAATAGCCTAATACATTTAAACGCTTCCAATCAAACTTAGTATAAACATTATTTATTCATAGTTTGTTAAATAAAATAGAAAAACAAAACTAACATGATTATGACAGAACAAAAAATATAATATTCACATTGGTGAAACAAAACTTTGGTTAACTGCATGCAAACATTGATTCCTTCACTTACAAACCAATGCACTATAGAGGGGAAGAGAGAGATTGCAAGAAGAAGTCTCTCGAGTAGATTTTTCAGTAAAGCAAATCTTAGGATTAATTAAGGAGATGCAAGCCAAGAAAGTAAGGGAAGCTACCAAAAGCCATGGACGCAATTGAGTAAAGAGAGGACCATACAAAATAAAAGGAAGAACCACATCTATGGATGCAATTAGGAGTAAGGGAGGCTACCAAAAGCTAGAAGACACAAAGAGACCAAGAGGAAGGAAAGAAAACAAGCAACAAAAGGGAGAAGACACAAAAAAATACCTAATCTTCATGCCAAGCTCTATGACAGGAGGAAGAAAAGAGATATGATGTTTACAAAATTAAGAAACCAAAGAAGAATGAGTGAGTCTAATGTCAGCAAAAGTGAGAAACTAGAAAGAAAGCAAAAGTAGGGTGTCTGAACCTAGCTAGGAAAAACAATGGAGGATTGCTTTAGAAGAATTTGGCAAGAGTCGGTTATAGTTGGAGGAAAAGAGAGAAACTGCAGATATAGATTTGCAATGTCAGTTATGAATCTGCAGTGATGAAAAAGGAGGACCTGATTTCTCTGGTTGCTTTGTGAAGATCAGCTACAAAACATAAGAGAAGTTTCACACACATCTAAAGCCCAGCAATAGATCTTGTGCTTGAAGAATCATATGTTGCAACTGATAATCGAGCCAAGCAGCTGAAATCAGGGAGTATTAAATCTAACATAGAGCCTACATAGCTCTGCAAAGCAAACAACTAAGTTGATGACGTAAAGTAGGATGACACCTAGGCATAAAGGAGCTTCTACAACTTGGATAGCCTCAGGCTATGGCAGGAAGCAGGATTTTCATTGTGGATGGGTCAATTGAATTAATATTTTTAGTTTTAAGGGCCAAGTGTAAGTCAACTTAGGGTTAGGTAGAGTTTATCATGTAGACATGGGTGATTAAGATAAGTAAATACAAACTAGGCTTGATTTAGATTTATTTTGCTTAGTTTAAAATTGAACCAAGTTTATATAGATGATTGTCCATATCAATCATATTTAATTAGGTTAATAGTATTTTTAAAAAGTTTGGAATTTAATTTCCCTCGCTTCTCTCTACACTCCATGCACTTTTCTCCTCTCCTTAATTCCACTCACCCACTATTATACCTCACGTTTTATTGCCACCCAAAAGTAATCTTCTCATTCTCCCCTCTCCATTTCTCCCTCAATCATTCCTCTCTGTTTCAGGGAGCGGAGCACTATTGTGTCGAAGTCATCTTGTGTGTCCCATGCCTGTAGTAATTAGTCCATTAGAAAAGGCTTATAAAAATTGAAGGCAATTGGATCACAAAGGATGAGCTTCGACAGCTTGCTCCGAAGCTACTTGAGAAATAGAGCAACAGCCACTTGATCGAACTAGAAAGGTGCCTCCACTTCACGCTTATATATGGCATCACGGATTTGACTTCAATCATTCCATCTCCCAACTGGACAAAGTTGAGTTCTTATTCTTCTTAGTGGGAGAGAGTAATGCAGAATATCAAACAGATTAAACAATCATTAGAGATTGGCCTAAGGATCCATATAGCTTACTCACTTAATGGGATAAAGGCTTAGTTGTTGTTGTATTAGAGATTGGCCTTAAATAAACTTAAATTTGAATTTATCATTTGGTAATTTTGAGTCATCGCATTTTTGGTAATAATAGAGAAATAATTAGGAAGTAATTGTAATCACAAATATAAACTAGCATATTTTCCTTAAATAATATTTATTTTCTCATTTGCTTTACAGTCAAATATGTAATTTTCTTCTTTTAGACAATAATAATTTCTAGATTACTTTTCCTTTGTAGAGTTTTCCTCTATGTGATTTATTCACATATTTGTCCTTAATATCATAGTAGTGAGACATGTATCAAAATTTTATAAAACTCTATTTGTCTTTTATGTATATATGCTTATTTAATAATAGAAAACATCACTGAGAAAATTTTATCCACTAAAAGATGTGATATTATTACACTAATAAATAAAGAATTAGGGATAAAAAGATTGTCAGTCATTAAAGATCTGTATCTCATTCTATCTTGAGATTCAGATCATCAACCAATATATTATTCAAACAAATTATCAGGACACATATATCCGGTTCTCCAAAACTCAAATGTCTAATAAACACCATCCATATAACGAACTTTCATCCCTTGAGTGAACAGAGATTACACGATAAAGAATTAAGGGAAAGAAGTTTACCGGTTATTAGAAGATTTGAACCTGATTCTACCTTGAGACTCAAATCATCAACCAAAACGTTGTTGGTTGGTGTAACTACCTGAAGAATAAGCATTATTGTCCACAAGACCAAGCAACATTAGAAAGTAAAGGAAAAGAAGTTCTATTCAACTAAACCTACCTTGACACCTGCAAACTCAATATAATTTGCTTCACTGATATAATTTCTACTAGCACTTCTCTGAACTGATCGGTCATGATTAGCTGATAACTCTTTTGCAACCATCATCAGTTCATGAATACGATCAGAATATCCACTGCAGAAAGAAATTTAATTGGAAATTATTGAGTTGTGAAATTTAGCAGAAGTACGATATGCTCCATTTGTCAAATCGCTAAAAACTAATTCAATAAAACAATCTAGAGAGTAGAGAATGAATCTTTAGTGAAATTTCACAGACAAAAATCGATGAGAAGATTCTAGGGAATAGAAGAAATGTTCCATTTGTCAAATTTACTTTAATTATTAACTGATACAATAAAACAATCTACAGAGTAGAGAGAGAACGAGTCTAAGTGAAATTTCACATAAAATAATCTATGAGAAATTTCATATTAGAATTTCTCGCAGAATTTTTTTTCACTAGAAATCTTATTGACAATTCAACTACTTTGGCATCGCCTTTTTCTTCTCATATTATGCTTATTTAAGCACACAAGGGGAGACAAACATTTATCAGCTACCAAACACTGATATAGTAGTAAAAAAACTGAGATGTCCTACCATATAAGGGACTTATATTTCTAAACCAGAGGCAAGAAAGTACAGTATTAACAGAAAGAATAAGAGAATAACCTGATACGGTTCAGACGCCGAGAACTGATAGAGAGTGTACCAAGTGATTGAAAGAGTGATATTATTACACTTGTATGATAACGAAGATTGCTCAGCATTTCAGCTCTTCCTAATGTTGAGGAATCAGGTCTAAGATTACCAGAAAAAAATGGCTCAATAATCAGAACCACTGCAACAGTAGCACCGAGGTACTTCAAGAGGAAGTCTTGAATCATTCCGAACCACCAATGATCGTGAAGTACAACATTTAAGTGATTCACAAGTGTCTTAAATTTCTGCCAGATATGAGATGCTTCTCTATTCTCGCCTCCATAGAAAGCAACACTTTCTGCATGAGTCCTTAACCGTGAGTGTAGTTGTCGATAATCACCTTCCAGTTGTTGCTCTTTGGACATTAGCTTTCCAAAAGGAGGAGAGAAGTTCCTGATAGTTGCACCAACCCCAAGGACATATGCCTGAAAACCATTAATAATTTTTTTCATAGTAAGTAAAATTTTAATTCATAATTTCCAACACGAGAATGAAGTTCAAAGACATCAATGAAGGTTAAGCTAGAACAAAATGACCTTAATTGCAAGAAAAGAAGTAAATTTTACCAAAATCCATAGCACGTATTTTGGACTTGCATAGGAACATAGGCGCCAAGTATATATAAGACCATCAGCAACTGCAGTGAGATCATCCAATATAAGGTCACTCAATTCAGAACAAAACTTTGGTATATCACTAGCAATCCGCTGCTCAGGATTGTTGATCCGGTCATCAACATTTGAGATTTTGTAGTACACCATGTTCTGTATTTCACAACCAAATCAAGAGGAAAAACTTCTAAAGCAAAACAAATGCATACTCAAGATCAAAGTTAAACACTCTAAAACTATGCTCCAATACAATGATTATACTGAATTGTTTACTTACCATTTCAAGACAAGTTAATTAGTTTGGATGTGTAGATATATTTATAAATGGCATTTTTAAACATTGACGATCAAATGTCAAAAAACCAAACCAAAAAAGTAAAGATAATGAACTTATAAAATTTATGAATCCATAAACTCATTGATCATTTATTTTGTGAAAAAAAATGCATTAAAGTAAATTCTTTAACAATTAATGATAGGATTGACATCTTTTATGTCTAATAACTTTTTCTATTTCACATCTTTTGCATAAATTTGTAGTATATGGAATCCTAGTGTTACTTCGTGAAATCTAGGATCTTTATCCCTATTTGGATGCCCCTGCTCCAAAACCACATATCTTTTAGACATTAAAGTAAACTGGGGAATAAAATACCAGCGCAAAGCTTTGAATTTAATACTGTTACAACCAACAATAAATTCAAAAAGTAAGAGAAATGTATTAAATTCATAGATTATCCAGAAAAGAATTTATAAATTGTTTAATAAAAGTTGACTTATGGAATGTACAAATTTATTTTAAAAATAAATAAAAAAATTACATATAATTTATGTTTAGTAACTGAAAAAACTCAAACTAGAGTTAAAACTAACTAGAGCAAGTCTCTTTCATTGCCTTAAAAGATTTTAAGAAGTCTAAGTAGCACATTATTTTCCCAATTGTATGTCCATTTATTAGAAAGCAGCAGTCAAATTGAGGAAAATATAATTTGATTACCATATTAATTAAAAAATAGCAATCCTTACCTCAAAATAATCAGCATGTATAAGTTCTGTCAAAATTTTCCTGAATCGCAGAGCCAAGACTCCCGTCAAGTACTTTGAGGTCGAGTATAAGGTAGACTGGAGAAAACATAAAAGAAGGTTCTCAACAATCAACCGAAGGAACATGGGTACTCGCTGAAGAAAAGCAGCTCTGAACAAGAAACCTTGAACTTTTGCCAATCTGTGACTCAAGGCAGTTCTCAACACCTGAAATGGGTTTAAATTTCAATGTTGAGTAGAAATTACATTTAATAATCCCAGAAAATGATGCCAGTAATTTGTAATTGCATGTTGCATATCCACAGAAATCTGGGGAATGGAGGAATTAAACATAAAGAACTATCAGTACTTTAAGCATGAAAAAAAAACTAGTGAATAATTAAATAAAATTTAAATCCAGTGTCTATGACTAGAATGTCGTTTCAAATTTCTGTAGTAGCTAAGAGCTTTGGGATTGATTGATTGTATGGAACTAATAGATCAATATTATTGCATTCTGCTATCACAAACACTTTCTCTCAATCCGGTTGTATTTTAGTCTGATTCTGAGTTCAAACAGAAAGCAATGTAAAATATGAGAAGGGTTAAGTCTACTTAGTGCCCAACACCTTGATAGACTCAGAAGATGGTTAAAGAAAGTTAAAAAAAAAAAAATGTTCACACCACCTGTATCTCTGACTAAGGCATGCTACTTCTAGTTTAAAAAGAAAAAATAAATCTAGACTATGATTAAATCTAAAAAATATATTGTTCTTAAATAAATGCATTATTGCTTTTCAGGAGATATATCATCTTAGTTAGATAAAATGATTCTTTTATGTACAAAAGAAAGGATGTAATGCAAGATGAGCAGAAATTGAGGGAGAGGATAGAAAATTAGAGAGAGAAAACTGTATTCTTTCCAAATAGACTAATTTTTCAACACTACGAATTAAGTTGATCACTTATCTAAAAAGGTCAAGTGATTAGGAAATAGGCCAGCTTACACATGATATAGTGTAGTCAGACAAATTGGGCTCAAGTGGCCCGACCTCAACATGTACACTAACAACTTAATTGGACGAAATTAAGTATGCTAGAAAGAATCAAGAGTATGACAGACATACACATCTTGTCTCCAAAATATTCTATTCCATGGCATGAGTTATGATCTACTAGACGAATAATAAAAATTGAGCAAGGAATACTTGTTTCCAAAGAGATGGTCCTATTGGATATGAACTCTCCGATCTATGAAGTAACCATTTGAATGAATAGAACTTTACGTATCTCTCAATCTTGATCTTAAAATCCTTGTCTACACGCGTGGAAGCTTAGGAAAAGGCATTCTTCACACTCATTGCCTAATATCAATGAATTCCATTTTTAGTTCTTTTAGGTTAAACTATCCATGTTTGTCGATAGAGTCAACCACATTGATGTTTTAGTTAGGCGATGTAAAACTATGACAAATACACACATTAAAGGAGGAAAAGAAAGACCAAAGAAGATTTGGTTAGCATCGATAAAATAGGATAAAATTTATTTAAATATAGATGATGATATAATAGGGGATATAGCCCAATGGCGTAGGAGGATCCATATAACCGACTTCACCTAGTGGAATAAGATCATATTAATTAAATAATATATATAATAAAAATCAGATCAATTAATTAAATAATATATATAATAAAAATCCAATTAAATCAAAATAAGATTTAGTTTAACAAAAATCAGATCAATTAAATTTAAATAATATTAACTGCTTAAATTCAGATTAACCAGATTTAATATATTTAAATTTAGATTAAGTAGTTTTTATTAATTTGGATTTAACAATCTAAATCAAGTAAAAGACATTCTTAGGTATAGTTTGGTGAATTTTTACACATTTGAATTTATTAAAGGTGAGTTAAGTGATAATTTTTTTTCTTTTAAATTTTATTTTAGTTTTTAAATTAAAAACTAAAAATACAAAATTTTCCTGAACCAAACATCTTACTATTTTAAAGAAAATTTTATTTTGTAGTACCAATGTTCAATGGAATATAAAATGTATGATTTCTAGGTTGATATCAATACGGATACTTGGATCCTTCAGGTTACTCATGCACCTCCATATTATTTCTGTTAAGCACTTTCTATAGCACAGCAAAAAAAAAAAAAAAAAAAATCAACTTCAAATAGCAACATGGAATGCTGCCTGCTATATAAGAGTCCCATTTTCCAGTATATAACATTAAGTTATTGGAGGGTTTATGACAAATAGGCAATTCAACAAGGGAGACTAAATAAGAACCTTTAGGATAAAAAAAAAAAAGGGAATAGATTTAATGTATGTATTAGCTGATAATGTTAACTAGTTATAGGGAGAATGGAAATTGCACCATACCCAATCAAAAAAATAATAATAAAAGTCTAATTCAAAGATAAACTTTCCTACATGTACATGAAAGTGCAGCAGTAAACCAAGAGAAACTAGACAGCATACAGTACACAAGAAAAAAGGAAGAACAGTAAAACAGAGCTCACTGCTATAGCCACTAGTCCCATAAGGTTGCGCATCCCATTAGGACCCATCTGTGAAAGCAAGGTTGCTGCTAAATATTGTAGGGATTTCAATCCTTTTCTAGTTGGTCTTGCCACTTGAACTGGCTGATTACAAATACCATTTTGGCTTGAGTTTTCACCTTTCTCATCAGATTTATGGGATCTCCTATAGAGGCGTGATTGCATGAATGCGACAGTGCCACCAGCCACCAGGACAGCTGAGACAGCTGCCAATGTTCTTCTGCTTGATATCATATAGAGACATTAGCAAACATATGCATGCAACAAAACTCATATCACCTTGATTGGGTCACTAAAAAATAAAATGCAAAAAGATGATGATGACCATGCAATTAAGAAATGGTGATTCTAGATGAGCAGGACCATTTTGATTCCGAGGGACTAGTGTGAAGTTATATGATACTAAAGAGAGACTAACTGTTTCTAAAAGAAAAATCCTATCTAGGTTAGCAGTGAAAAGTTAAAAAGTCAAATTAAATCAAAAATACCACAGAAGAAAAACTTAGCCTTCTTGTTCTTAGTAAAACAAGCAAAGACTTAATCGTGGAGAAAAGCTATTTCATGCCATTTTATGCAAATTAAAGGCCAGTTTCTTAGGGAGGAGGAACCTTGTCTGGAAGGGAAGAAGCGGAGGCAATATATCCAGACGTTGCATGGAGGAAATCATCTCCCTGAATGTGTTTCTGTGGATGGAACTAAATTAGCTACTTTCTCGGCTTTACTGATTCCTTCAAGAAGGAAATGGGAAAAAAGTATTCAAAAACCATGAAAATACTTTTCACCCTGTTCCTCTTTTTTGGTATCCACCATGATTCATTGTTCTTGGCCAATAAGGTGGAAATTTGCATGTGAAATCTCCTTGACCTTCAGAGAGGAGTTGATTCTTTTCAAGCCAAAATAATCTATCACTGAGGAAGCAATGGAGAGGAATTCGCCTTGATCAACGTATAGCTAGGTTTCCTTGTGGTTGGAGCAATAAGAAAGAAAATGAATTGGAGAGAAATTTGCCAATGTCGACAAGGGATGATGGGTCACAAGGCTTTTGAAAGGGTAAAATACAAAAGTAGAAAATACCCACACTCTCCTGAGTGACCTACATGCATGGAAGCCAAAATCATGGTTTTGAGGGTGATATTGCTGCTCCTGTTTCCTTTGCTAATATTTCCTTAGGAAATGACCTCTTTATGGTCTCTGAGTTCCATCCTTTCCTTCAATTTCACTCTCCCCATAGGAAATTGGACCTAAATTTCACTCACATAACTAACCAATTGGATGATGAGATATCTTCCCACAAAAATTTTAGGTAACTTACTAAAAGATAGGTCCATTTTCAATAGCAATCAAAAACCAAAATTTACCAATTTCTAAATGATGAAGATTGTCAATATTTTTTATTATATTTTGTTACAAAAACTAAAAGGTTAAATTAAACTAAAGAAATGTTAGATATCAATATTTTATTGTATTTAATTAACTCATCAAAATTTATTTTAAATTTTAGATGATCAAATAAGCTATACTGAATTAACTTATTAGCCCTTAGGGACCATTTGAGAGTTAGTTAGGATTTGATTGAGTCCATCAGTTAAGCATAGAGATTTCAATGGGGTGGGTCCAAATCATGCTCGATTTGAACCTATCTAGAGCTGAAGAAAGTTTAAAAGTAGCTAGTCCTTCTTAGAATATGCAAACCTCTTTTTCCCCTCATACTTCCTCCACGGAGCTACTTCTTCCATGTACCCACCTGAAGCTTTTGTCTCTCACCCCTCTTCTTTCCTCTCACAACCACAATTGGCCCCTTCCCTACATGTGCATAGAGCGTCATCCCTCTCTCTTCATCTTCCCTCTCATAACCAGGACACCACCATCAATCCCTCACTACACGCATAGGCACAACCGGCACTTAGCTCAGTCGTTGTCAACCTCCGCGCACACACACAGAGTGCCAACACCCATGCCAACCCCTAGAGCACACCCTTACATCATCGCTCAATCCTCACACTCACTTTGACATAGTCGTCAAGCACACATATGAGGCACCACCACTGCCTAACCTCGTGCATACACAAGGCATAATTGTCATCAACCTCAGCCACATGGTTCGTGCGCCAGCCGTTGTTGCCCTTCATGTGCATGCATCATTATTGCCTACCAATCCTCTTTCCAAGTGTGAAACCTACATAATTTGTTTATAGGTAGTGGTTTCCTTCCTTTCTGGCATGGCAACAACTCTATTTTCCTCCCTCCTAACTTCATTTTTGAATTTGAATCAAGTTTATCTCCTTTAGATTGGAGAGCCACTGATTACAATTAGTTTTAGGTAAAGACTCAGTGAGCATTTTCCTTTGCTATGTGGTTGAATAGTTATAAATTGTTTGACCTAATTTGTTTAGGTTAGGGAGGTCAAAGGATTCTTCAACATTGAAATCCAACTTTTGTTTCCTCAACTGAGAAATACCTATTATTCGACTAGGTTGTTATTTTTCAAGGTTTGGAGACGTCTAAAGTTTTGCATCATTGGAACTCAAGTTTTGTTTCCTTAACTAAGTTATAGGAGAGCAATCATTCGCATAATTCCTACACCAGAATTAGAACAGCATTGATATCAAGGTTGGCTTTGTTAAATTGGGGATTTGAAAGTTGACTATTTATTTATAATGGTTTATCTTTAAATTAAAGTATTAGGGATTAGTGGATTAAGGTTAGGTCCATTAATCTTAAGTACAATATGTACCATTTTTCTTTATGCATTAGCTACATTTTTGGATCGTTTAAGATATAGTTGTGTTGATACATTATGTAGACACTCAGTCAGAAGGGGCACATTAACTCGTGGACATTTAGGATCAACTTTAATACCTTTTGAGATGATCCCTTGTGCATGAAATAAAATTATAAATAGCTTAAATTGAGAATAGGTACATTGGTATTATGAATGTTTTTGAAAGGGGATCTAATGATATTGAATTAGCAAAACGGTGATACAAGGACAAAATTATTGGTTATATTATGGGTATGTTAACTTGCTAAGCTATCTTCGCTTTCATATGCTAAATGTTATTACATGATGGATATCTTATGGAAATCAAGCGGGGGAGTTATCTTAAAAGATAACATATTCCTATACTTTAATCTTTGATAGATTGATATCTATCTTAAAAAAAATATTTATCTTCTATACTGTTTCGTCTTCCATGCTTTGATATATTTTAATATTGATGTTTGAATGTTTCCATTATGCTAGAGATTTAACGCAAAAATTAACAAATGATAACGTAGATTAGTGTCTCAGTCTAACCAATCCTTAAAAGTGAAATTGTTATATGAGATGAAATGTGGTGGGATAGTTGTTATTATTAATTGCTAAAGGAAATGGCTATAGTAAATGGTGGTTTCAATGCTAAAAAAGTGAATCACCCAAGCCTAGCCATATTATTATGAGTGTGTGGCCACTTATAGGCTCTGTGATAGCATGTGCCACGTGTGGTCATTTTGTGTGCTTCACAATATTACTAATTATCACCAATGAAGTTTCAGTCACATGTGACCAGTGATTGAAATACCGTTCTGTGCAAGGCGGAACAGACGGTTTTACAGTTTCGATGACGAAGTGAAACCAGCGCGACAATTTTGTGTGTCGCGCGCCAAAAAGTGGGTCAGAGGCGTGAGGGCGTCCAACAAGTGCAAAAATTAAAATTAGATTTAATTAATTGAAACATTTCCCAACATAATGTGATATTTCGAAGAAGATTTTATAAACTCTAATTAAATTATCACAATAAAATATATATATATAATTTTTTTTTAATTAATAAATTTTATTTATTGATATTCTATTTTTTTACTGTTTTAAATTTTATTTAAAAAATCTAAAAAATCAAATTTATATTTTGATTATTTTTTTTATTTTTTACCACTTTAATGTTTAATTGATATTCTGATATTTTTCTACTATTTGAAATATATATTATTTAAATCAATAATTAATTAAATTATTTATTTATATAATTATTATATATAAAATAATATCTTTGTATTAATTTATATAATTATGATTATTTAATCTAGAGAACCAATGCTTATTTACGTCTCTCCTTTTGGTATTAGTAAGGTAACATATTACGATATATCAATTTTAATTTGAGTTATTGATAGATCAATTTTCTTTAAAGAAGGCTATATTTAATTGTTTTTGTTTAACAATATTAAGTTGTTCAATAATGGAGAACTTATATAAAATCAATATACAACTTATTTTTAAATTATACACCATAAACA
>JBAMIE010000107.1:6474029-6501226 GCA_037177295.1 Kaempferia parviflora
AGGACTTTCTGCCTAGCCGCACTAGGACTTTCCTGGTTGAGTAAACACCCTGCACACTAGAGCAACTCATCAGATCATAACAACACTTAACTTGAACCTTTGACAACATCAAAACACAGGTTCGATCTTGGTGCAACCTGCACCAACAAAACCCTATTCGACCATTCTTCATCACTGCGACGCACGATAGCAAGAGCACGCGTCACAGTTTGACGATTTCTTCACTTCTTCTCCGGCAATCTCTCCACCGAGGCACTATCGAAAAGAAAAGACGAATTATTCACTTCTTCAATTCTCCACCGGCGTTCTTTTAAATTATTTGGCTTGAGTTTGGAATTTTGTAAGGTCAGTCCTCTAATTCCTCTCTCGATGAAGTTTGTTTTGTGTTTGTTAAGTGGTTTATTTCTAAATACTTACATTGTCTATAATATTTTATTAACTATACCAGTAACAGTTGCATCAACAGAAAGAAATTTCTCGAAGATGAAGTTAATCAAGAATTATCTTCGATCAATAATATCACAAGATAGACTAAATGGGCTAGTAATGTTGTCGATTGAGAAAAAATAGTGCAACAATCAGATTATATAGATTTGATAAATATTTTTATTTCTAAAATAACTAGACGAGTAGTGTTTATGTAATTTAATAGTTGTTAACTTTTTTATTAATGTTATATATTACTTTTAGTTTATTTATGTTTTTAGTATATTTATTATATGAAACTAAACATTATAATTATTTATGATAGCAAAAGGTTACTTTTTATTTTCGCTTCAGGCCCGATAAAACACAGGTACGGCTGTCCACTATCCTATTCGAATCAGGTTCTTTATAGTCCCCTGTGCGTGGCGGTGCTTAGTTCATATGTTTTGTGGACATTTTTCGTTTTTGTATTTGATATTTTTGTAAATTTTAAGTTGAGTAAAAATAAGTGGATCGTTGCTTTTAATTTATTATCATAGGCAATTTCTATTACATAGTCTTGCAACGTCCTTTTCTTATCCGCACGGTTATAAACAACTAACCCATCATTTTCTTTACCAACCCATCGCTTAAACCCGGTAATTTCTTAAAATTCATTCGTACTTCATATCATCCGTAATCCGTTGATAAAGGTGGATAAATATTAATTCTTTAAACTGTTTACTTAGGTAAATAAAAAAAATAAATTATTTTTTTTTCAAAATTAAACTGTTTATTATTAATCAAAATATAATTTACAATTTAAAATTATCAATCTTATTTTTAAAAATAATATTTATTACATTTCAATATTACTTTGAAAATAAAAAAATATTATTGTCAATTAAAATATTAAACTACAAAAAATGTTGGCAATCAACTTTACTTAAAATAATTTACAATCACTATAAAATTGTTGCCAACCAAAATATAAATATGGAATTGTCGATCACAAATATTACTTGAAAATAGTCCATAAGTATGATAAAATTATTGTCAATTAAAATATTACACTACAAAGTTTGTACTTTCTTATATCAAAATAAGTAGTTCACTCTTTTATATTTAGTATTCTAGAACTTTGCAAAATGATGGCTATTCATGTTGACATAGCCGATCAAAATCAGAAAGAAGAAAAACATCATCTTCTCCCTGTTCTCTCCTAGAAATAGATATGTAACAAGTATATTTTTATCTGGAATACAGAGACTAGAGCTTTGTAGAGTTTTTCATTCACATTTTGTTGGCAAAATGACCTATTTTCAATCACTGAAGTTGAACGACCAATTGCTGCACCCTTGACATTAATGTCAACGACTGAATTTTTTTTACTTCCATATGAATCAATAGATGCAAGCTTTATCTTCCTTGATCGCTCATCAATTGGTGGACTATCAGGGATCACTTCAAAATTCTGATGTTCATCATCTAGTCTAAGATCTCTTTGTTCTTCCTCTAAAATCGTTTCAACGTTTTTTTTCTGCAATAGTGGAAGCTCCTTGAACATTTGCCCTATCATGAGCAAACAACTCTAACAACTTTTTATAATGAGGTGCAGGGGTATATCTCCACTTCTTACTTGATGGATTAGCCTAGACAAATTTAAACATAATTAGAAATACAATAGTTCTTGGTAGCATGACTATTTAGTATGTGGAAACATCCACTAATCCACACAAGAAAATCCTAAAAAGTTACACATAATATCATTGCGTGATTCCTTAGGAGATCAGAAAACACTAGTGAAAAAATAGATAAATAGAGTGGAAAATTAAATCTATTTAGCTACATTTATTGTTCTAGTGCTCTTAATAAAAACCCTACCTTAATATTCATTCATTCATACTAGGAGCTAAATAAGAATGAACTCATCAAAAGTGATGTAGATGATGTATAAGGACATTAGCAAAAGTGATGTAGTTTGACCAAAATTATCTTTTATTTAGTATACGCTTATATTTAGATCTAAATAAATTAGTATGCATGTATGTTTAGAAGAAAATAAATGGAAATAATTGATTGATGGATTACCCTAGACAAATTTAAATATAATTAGAAATACAGTAGTTCTTAAAATAATTAAATATAAATTAATATCTATAATTAATACTTATATCAATAAGTTACTTCTAAACCCCCTCCTCAACCTCAAATTTTTTACTTTTAGCATGCCATTGAACTTTGCTTGCATTCTTAAACAAATTATAACATGAATTGAAGTGACTTTTCAGTGTTTTAATTCTGTTCTTCAAATTATCCTTTATCAATGAGATTTCAATTTTCTCACTACAAATGACAATCATATCTTTATACGTAGTAGATGTGAAAGTGTCACCTATTTGGTTACCATTAACTTGTTGTTCTAACATAGCATCTATAAAAATCCTATCAATCTATTTAGTCCACTTAATCACATCTTCTTAACTTGTTCAATTGGTGTACCCATTCTTAATCAACACCTACATCAGTTGCACATATAACTATGAAAAAAAATCAAATCTTATTCACAATTGTAAATATTCAAGTATAATAATATTGGACTAACAAGTAAATTCCATGTATACAAAAAAAAAAAAAAAATTAAAAACCAATAGATGAACATCTAGCATTAAGATTTATCAAAAAGAATATTCAATACATTACATTGTTCGAATCAAACATTGCTAGCATATAAGAAGTACAATAAAGAGTCACATATAATCAATATACTACATCATAACATCATGTTTCTTTTGATAATTTTCTAATAAATTAAAGTAACCCTTCTTTAGTCAATATTGTAATCTAACCACATATCATTAGTTATGTTATCTCTAATCATACTTCCTTGCCTCCGGTCATCATCTTGTCTTTCATTGCGACTCAATTCATCCTTAGAAGTTGCACTCAATTCAGGATCCACTTCATTAATTAATTGGTTGATCCACCCACATTAAGAAATTATGAAAAATACAACATGCTAAGATAATGTATCTACGTACGTCAATTTTATAATGAGGTTCTATTCCACTAGTAATAATTGGAAATCTACGTAATATCAGCAGGCTAAGCAATCAACTAGTTACACAACTCAAGTTCACCAAATATTGTACCCCCCTCCCTCCCCCCCACTAGATAGTTGAATGATTCTAAACCTTAGTCAACTAACAATTATAAATAGTTGACTAATGTGGTGCCTTCAGCAACAATTATAAATAAGAACACTACAGTTTCAGTCGACTCCATCAAGAATCCTCTTCCTCTTCTTCTTTCTCTCCCTTTCCCTGAATTCACTTTTCCATTCAGATTATAGTTTGGGTCGGGACAGACGGCCGTAAGCCACCCAGAGAGCCCTCACTCGACGCTCGACAGTCTGACCACCTATCTCGATCTAAACTATAATCTAAATAGGAAGATAAATTCATAGAGAAATCACAATTAATTACAATCAAATCACAAATCTAGCCACAATTGCATCGGGAACCATCCTGAACTAGAGATCCGAGGCCAGATCCTTTGTTCAACAAATTTATAGACTAGGGGATGGTCCACACCCTATTTGAGGCTAGAATGAGGTCGCAATCCGGCCGCAATTGTTTGCGGCCTATCGACGGGTTTACCCGTCCATCTAGGTTGTAGCCTAGGTCCTGGAGGACGACTGAAAGTCGCCTGGAGGTCGCCCCCTTGGGCGATAGGGAGCCCGACCACTCTCCCACTTCCGACGCCCTTCGGGTTTACCCATCTATGTAGGTTGTAGTTTAGATCCGGACGGACGGCCGGAAGCCGCCCATAGGTCGCAGAGGTGGGAGAGTGGCCGGGCTGCCTGTCGCCGAGTGGGTGCGACCTCCGGGCGGCCTCCGGCTGCCCGTCCGAATATAAACAACAATCTAAATAGACAGATAAATCCATAAATATGTCACAAATAATTATAGTCGAATTGTAACCTCAATTCGATCTCAAATAAAAGTGTGAACTATTTACTAATTCATAAATTTATGGATAAGGGGATATGAACTATTTCTTCGCTGCTTAATTAGCACATTTGGAGTCGAAGCGGATGGTGCGCGGCGTGTGACGCCATCACGCGTCAACGTGGCAAATTGTTCTAGAATCGTCCAAATTTTATTAATTAAGAAATTATTATCGTTATTAAAAAGAAAGGTAGGAAGCGGAATAAATTCTTCCCTTGGCGCAGATCAGCGAAATCCTTGGCAACGAAGCAAGATATTCCATTTGGTGGAAACTATTGGCCGATCGAGAACAGAGACGAGAAGGCGATGGGATTGCAGTGGGTGATCTTGACGGGCGTGGTCGCCGCCGAGGCACTGGTGGCGGCTTTGGTGACTCTCCCTGCCCCGCGGGCCATCAGATCGCGGATTGTCGCGTTGGCGTCGTTCCTTCTCCAGCCCGCCGCCAGCGTCCTCCCTTTTGCTGCTTTTCAGCTCTTAGGTGAGTTCATCCTTACGCCATCTCCATCTCCATCTCCCTTGCGATCGCGGTGCCCATTGACTTTGACGGTTGAATACTTTTGGCTAGATATACATTGGAAAAACGAGCATCGTCTGATGTGCACCTCCGAGATCTGTACAACCGAGGAGAGGACTCGTTATGAGAAATCTGTAAGAAATTTCCCTTTCGTGATTAATTTATCATTTCCTTCTCCAACGATATACGTAGCCATTTAGGTAAACAGAAGGGCATAGCTTTGGGATATATGGATTGGAGTTGACAATTACTACTGATTGAATTATTTATTTTGTGTTTCAAAATGGGAAAAATAGTTATGAAAGAAAAACTTAAAACTTAGGCGAAAAGATTATTTGATTGCCCCTGTAAAACTCAACACATTATATAATTGAGAAAATATGTTCAATCAAGCTACACTGAAAGCAATAAATTTACCTAGTTTACAACAATATGTGACTACATCCATGGTATAAGAAGAAGAATTTAATATTCGAACAATTCAAAATAGTACAAGTTTAGGTGCATATTCTGAAACAACAATGTTTGAAAAAAAATGTAAAGGCAAAATCCACCTAACTCACAAAGTTGAGAATCAAGAGCTTAGCAAAAAGGATGATTCCTTGCAAAACCACAAAAAAGTGATCAAGAGTAGCGTTTACAATTTTTGTTTCCTTGCTGAGGAGTCCTTTTACAAGATGAAGATGGGCTATTCCTAAGAAGCACCAAGAAAGCCCTATAAAACCTCCAATATCGAGTTGCAGGTAACCATTTTATTTTGGATATTTATTTCATCATAATTACTCTCAAGTAACATATGACAAAGAGGTCTTGTCATATGACCCCTAACGTGGACAAACTTTTGCCGCTAGAAAACCATCTAAGTAGTTTACAATTGGTATCAAATGGTGTGAGTTTAACTATTTTGAATTACCACCTTAGTTGCTACTTGATGCAGATTACCACTCTAAGTTGGTAGTTAATTAACAATGATTATTATATTTCTTAATTTATTTAGTTGTTTCCTAGTGTATCACAAAACCAATTCTATAAAAGTGTCTAGATTTTAATATATATATTTTATTAATAAGAATTCTATTTTATTTCTCTATGTGAGATTCTCCTCAGGGGAGGCTTATGTTTTTTTTTTTTTGATGCTATATCAATTGGTATTTGAGTCAAAATTTGGTTTGGTTCTATACCTCCTCTCTTTGTGTTCTCTATTGTTTAACTCTTGCTTGCCTTCTATCAACAGATGCCACCTTGCGTCTTTGCTATGTCCTTGCTTCCCTTTTTTATTCTATAAAGAAATCCCTTGTTTCTCCCCAATTCATTGTGCATGTGCCTATAGATGCGCTTTTCTGCCATGCCCTTTTGTGCCCCCCTCCACCTCAATGTGTACGCGCCTCTGGTAGACACGTCGCACACCCTTTGACCTTATCCGTCATTGTCCCTTTCACTCATTTTAGATGAGGTTACAGGAGCTAGCCTAATGGTTGTCGTTGACACACTTCCCTCACCTTGTCACCACTTTCGCCCTTACATTAGACTGAAAGTGGTGTTCATCCACTAGTGCAAGAACCACATGACTCCTCCAACAACTCCTTTGCCTTTGAAGACTCCTCTCTAAAGTACGTCTAGTTAGGAGTGAGCAAAAGTTTGATTAAACAGAACAAACCGATCAAACCGACCGAATTTAAAAATTCGGTTCAAATTCGGTTTTTTTTTCCTGAAAAATCGGTTAATTTGGTTCGGGTTCGGTTTTGAAATTTCTTATTCGGGTAAACCTAATAGATTGAATAAACCGAATTTTTGAACTAAATCAAAATTTTAGCTCCTAAATTTTAGACCGAACCAAATTTTTATTAAGTTAAACTGAATTTTTAGAAAAAATCGGTTTGTTGGGTTCGGTTTGTTGCTCACCCATACGTCTAGTGCTTCATCCCTGATCTGGTGCACTATGCTCAACATTGCCTCCCCTGAGTGAACTATGCATGGTGTTGCCTCCACCTAAGTGAGCTACGCATGACATTGTCTCCACCTGAGCAACTCACCTACTCTTCGCCTATGCTTCTATCAACACCATTGATTGGCATGTTGAACATGAGATTGACAATGACGATCAACTCTTGCCTCACTATTCCCAATGGCCTCAAGTGTGAACACTCACATCAACTCAGTAATTGTATTCCCTCATTGAATTTTTTATTTAAATTTTTTATATTAATTAATCCCAATCCACGTATCATTTTCTCATATTATATATTCCTACTTCTCAAAAATAAAAAAAATAGTAACCTAATTTATTTGGGCTTTTACTTGTTCCTTTATTTAGCTTGTTAGAATATTCCACTATTAAAGAGGTTGATGGTAGGTATAAGACGAAAACTATCAATGCTAATCCTAAACTTGAATGAAAAAGGTTGAGGGTTGTCAGCCAACGTCAAACATAGGCAAATGTTCTATAAATGGATCCATCAATGGTAGGTATAAGACAAGCTTAGGACCCTACAACATAGAGTGGATGAGCTAGAAGGGATTAAAGACTATATGGTGAGTGTAATCCATAAATTGACAGAGATAGGTCCTTATCCAACAAAGCACACTTCTCATCTAGCCCCATTACCTTCATCTAGACAACACACGTGTCATGATCATTATTTCACTCTAGAAGTAGATTGCTTTTTGAAACCCACACCCAACTCAAGTTTAGTTAGTTGTCATGCACCATCGAGTTGGCCAAATTTGAAGCCCCTTATTTCAATGGGTAGTTGACCCAAAAGCATTCCTTAATTGGGTTGCTAAAACAAAAGACCTTTGACTGGGATAATAGGAGCCAAAACAAAGATGCACAATTTACAAAAAATCAAATCTATCATATTAAAAAAGAAGTAACGAAGAAGCACCATTAAAGTGCTTAAGATACTACACCATAATAGGAGCTAAATCCATGATGGAGAAGGGCATTCCAATGCATAGTTGTCAAAATCGTGAGGTGCAAAAAAGCTCTCAAGGGTCTTGGGGCTTAAAACACAAAGCGAAGCACACACTTTATGGGAGAAAGCGTAATAAATAAAAGGGCTATTATATCTATTAAAAGTCTTTGAAAATGCTTTTGAAAATTCAAATGACCATAAACAAAATATTCTTTAATGTAGTAGATTATTAAAAAAAACTAAAAATAAATCAAAAGTCTTTGAAAATATGATAGATGAAATATCAAATATGAAAATAATCATTTTCATTTGCATTGTCCAAATCTACGTTATGAGCTCCATTGCTTGATTTGTATCCATTGATATCTTCTTCAGTTTCTTCAGCAAGGTTAATCTCTTCTTCATCTACAAGACTAGTTTGAGCTGAAGATTGCTTTATTTTTATTGAAGTAGATAATGATGCTCGTTTTGAAGAAGACACATTTCGAGATTGAAAGCCATATGCACTCAACCCAAGATGCTTGTGCTACATCACTTTTACGGTGCATTTGCAGGGATTTTTCCTCTAAATGAGACTGACAACTAATTAAGGGATGCTGGGTTTTTATGCTGCCCATCGCGAGTGCTTCCCGATTTACCCTGGTGGCCGGTGGGAAACTTCCATAGGGCCGGGCTGGACACCTCAGGCTCTACGTTACCCAGCTGGTTAATCATTTTTTTCTTTGTACTACATCACTCCAATGCAAACCTTCACCTTCATAGACAATCTTTATCATTCATTCAATTTTCCCAACAATCATTCATTACTATCATCTATTTCTGATAAAGTAATAGGATCAATCTTATTTGGTATGTCATATCTTTGCCTCGAAGTTCTGTTGTACTTGATGTATACCAAATCATTTAATCATTGCTGACCTATTTCTTTTCTTAGAATGTATCTACCAAAAAATTTAAAAGTAAAAAGTTAAGTTCATAATATAAATTTTAATATGTATTAAAAAACTCCAACTTACATGTTCAAAAACACTCCAATTACGTTCACAGCCTAAAGAAGTGTATGTGAGATTCAAAATCTTCATTGCAAATGTTTTTAATTCAGATGTTGATGCCCTGATCAGCTTGAAACACAAAACATATAAGATTAACTTTATTACCATCCAATATTGATCCCTACTGTGCAGTAAATGCAAATCGCTTTGATGTTCTTCTGTGCGAACGTAGGGAAAACGACTTTAGGCACCCCGACAAGGTTCTTCCTCTACCTCCACGTGTGCTAGGGGTTCGGGTTTGAGGGGTAAAGGGGCAACGATAACTTGTTCAAGGAAGGGAAAATGTTTCTGATGGGAAGGGGTGGGGGTTGGTGGTTGTCGACTCCAAAAGGGTAAAGGACTGGGGGATGAGATCTCAAACCCTTAGAAATCTTTAGGGCATATATATAATAAGCCAGGTCGGTTTGTTAGCCATTTGGGTCGGGTTTGTTAACCTATTAACATATCAATTACTTAACCCATAACTCTTGATTTATTTAAGTGAACCGGTTTTTTTTTTTCTACGCTACAATGGAAATCTAGTATCATGTTGGGTGACACAGTTGAATCAGATAGTTTCGATAAATTACTGAAACTCGATATTGTTTGACATGCTAATCATATTGATGAGTATTGTGTCATGTTGACACTTAGACTTACCTTGCTATACCACAACCACATCAAGATGAAAATAAATAATGCTATATTTTTTTAGTTTGGGCATATAACATAATGTCAAAATTGTATCATTCTAGATAAGACACTTTTTTTCTTCTTTATTTGCTTTCTCATTTGGAGGGGAGCCTTGACATAATGGTAAAGTTATTGTCATGTGACCTATATCTCGGAAATAACCTCTTACAATGTAGGGTAACACTGATATAATAGACTTGATCTGACCCTTCCTCGGCATCCCGCATTGGTGAGGGTTGTGCATATGACATAATTCAAAGATTTTTGAGGGTTGCAGGAGGGTGTGCTTCGACACCTCCCCTTTGGACATCCTTTAGTGCATAGGCATTAGAATGAGATGAAATAGCGCACTTCAACATCTCACCCCTTTACAATTAGATTCGTGGATGCTTTCCGTTTTCCAAAGATTAAATGTAGAGTGTTAAATGTAGAACCAAATTTATTATCACCTTTTATTTTTGTGTTTCAAAACTTTCTTCGTTGTCTTGATCTATAGGCCACCTTCAATTGGATGGACGCATGACTTAAAGGATGGATGAGAAATAAATGATCGGTGAATGAGTATATATATGAGATTAAAATGGATGGAGTGATCTCTCTTTTTACCATTCAGTTGGAAGGAAAAATTGAAGGATGAATAAATAAACTTTAGAAAACACAATATTTTCCCTTTTGTCTATAACTCTCATCCTCCCGTGTTAAACTCCCACTTCATTAAGTAATTATTGTCACATGGAAAAAAAGAAATCAACTCAAATTTGCCTATAATTTCTATTTATCTAATTGTACAAGAATAAGTTCATCATAATGGCTTTTTTATTTATCTAATTATTATTATTTTTGGATAAGTAAAAAATGTATATCACGTGGACAAATATAAAAAATGGGTCTAGGATGTACTCATTTCTAAGGAGTATTAGATCTAAGTTGACCTTTCTGCAAAAAGATGAAATTCGTCACCCTGGCGGCCCACCACGACTGTCTCACACCATTGGGAGGAGTAAATCTTGAAATCGATGCTAGCCATTATATGGGAGGGTAATCCCTCGTCTTACCTGGATTCGACGCTTGCTCAATTCTGCAAACCTGCGATGTGATAACCAACTCGACTATGCCCTGGGGCTGAATTGACCCTTAGAGCATCCATATCAATTACCCTAAATTACCCTTAGAGCATCCACATCTATGTCTGTCCTCAAAATAATCTTGTCGATCTCTAGTGGAAAACAACTCTACACCCGCATCCAGTCTCGGTTGTACATAGATCTTCCACACCGTTCGGGCCCACATTGAAGCAATGACTTGTGACAACAATAAAGAGGGAGAGAGAGGGAGAGAAGAATACCATAGAGAGACAGGTGTGATGGTGGGTGTAGTGGGAGTGGTGGGTGCAACAACAAACGATGGGTTGAGATGGATTGAGGATAGGGGTTAGTTGGAAGAGATACGGAGGGGAAAGGGAGATAAGTGCATGGAGATAATAAATAAATAAATATAATTCCTAACTTTTTAAAAATATTATAATTTTAATTAAATATCATTAAATCAGAACATGGTTCAAACTAAATTCAGTTTGAATCCACTTGATTATAATCACCATGTCCACCTATCCTAAATGACTTCCACTCTCAACCTTGAAATTTAAAATATTAGTTTAATTCGCCTACTTGGTGAGACATGCAATATGCCGTAATGAAAACTACTGTAACAAAACAAAATGCCTAGATGACACAAAGAACATGCTCGCAAAACCATAATATAAACAACAAAACACAACGTTGAATAATTGAAATGATAATTTAATAATTACAAGCTACAAGGACAAAGATACAGATATACGTGAAAATGTCAACTTCTATGGCATAGGGGGTAGTTATACTATGTGTTTGCCATCTATGATGAATGATTGACCCAACATCTAGGCACAACAAAGGGAATGTTAGAAACAATCTAGTATTTGCTTAGAGCTTTAGTAAATGATTAACTAGAATAAAGCAACAAACATCCTTAACATATCGAAGCACATTTAATAAAAGCTAATAAAAAAAAGGTAGGTGCATGAAGCTCCCCAATGTGGAGTCCCGGAGTCCCGGGGAAGGTTCTATTGTACACAACCTTATCTTGAATTGCAAAGAGGTTGTTTCCGCGACTTGAATCCGTAACCCCCAAGTCACACGATAACAATTTTACTATTGCGCTAAACCTCCCCTTCAATTTAATAAAAACTAATAGGTAACGTAATAGATAATTAAGCATATTATAACACTGATATTATAGGCTAAGAGCAATAAAAGTGGCGTAGCACCATACACTTGCAATAAAAGTGGCGTAGCACCATGTTCTTGTAATAAAAGTAGCATACCACCTTGCACTTGCAACATCCACCCTACTCAACTAATATGTAATGAAGGTAACCAATACATGTGCCATGTGTAAGGGCTATCCATCTATATTCCTAACCCCAAACAAATGTGAGATTCACACTTGATGCTCTCATCACGTAGCTAGTGTGACATTTTGCACCTACATATCGTGTTATCATTGCAGCTCTACTGTGGCATCTTGCACATCATTCCCTTATTACATTCTAAGCATGAGATCTTGCAAGTCATACTCTAAATGCTATTCTACGAGAAAAACCTTTCACCTAGAGCCCTCTCATACCTAATTTTGGTTTATGCTTATATGCTCGATCTTTTCGTGTTCCTAATTCTATTTTGTGAGAGATCTTGCACCTTGTGTAGTCATTGTAGATATAAAATCCCCATTTTGAATCCCATAATTCTAAAGTCACTCTTAGGTAAGATTCCCATTTTAATTTCACTCTCCTATTGAGAGATTCCAATTTATCAAAAATTCAAATTGAGACATTCTCACTTTCTCAAAAGATATTCGACCATAAAACGGTACCCACTCTTGTGATTTTTCATCTTCCTATAAATTACTTCGAAGTATAGGTAAGTCGCTCACCTTAAATCAACACATTGTTGTGATGCGGATGCTTCTTGATGCCAAAGATGATCCACGACCACTTGCTTGTATTGATAGAACTGAGATATCTGAAAATCCTCAAGATTGTAACAACACATTAAACTTATGAGTTCTTTGCACATGGGGAAGCAAGACTTTTGTTGTACACAAAGGGGGTTGGGGTTGCTATCTCTGAACATGGCTATGGTGTCACAACATATAACCAATGCTAAAAAAGGTGTTAGTGATCGTGGGTATAATGTGTAGTGGTGGTGGTTGTTGATAAATAATTACTATGACAAAGGAACAATCACATGTACCACTATAAGTGTTGCAACCGATGACTAGGAGAAAGGTGATCTCATGTGAGTGATTGACAATGACAATGTAGGTTGACAACGAGGAGTGACAACAAGAGGGTACAACTACGAGGGAAGTTGCTAATTTGGGAGAGACAAAGATCTAGTATTTTGGCCGCGGCGGGGGGTGGGGGTGGGGGGTGGGGGGAAGAGAGATGGGCTTGAATAATTCTTAATTCCCAGGCATAAACATGGTTGAATTGGTCCAATTAAAACCTAGATTTTGCTCAACTTTAGACTTGCTAAAATAAGTTGAAATGAAGTCTCATTTGATCTTACTTCACGCAGGCTAAGGTCCATTTGTGGGGGTCAACAAAACTCAAAATAGACCTTAAAAGGACCCTAAAATTCAAAAATATTGGTTCGATAGTTTTATTGAGCATATATATATATATATATATATATATATATTTAAATTTATTTACAAATAGAAAACTAAATGGATGTATAATTACTATATATAATAATTTCCTCCAAAATAAGTAGTTGAAGAAGTTGTTTATATTATTTTAAATAGATTCCTAGATTTTTTTCCTTTCCTATTTTTAAACTTTTTTATAAATAAAAAAATCTTGAAATATATATATATTTGCAAATTTCCCCTTTCCTCCTCTTAGAATACCATTTTATTTGGACACTTTACCACGACATCTACAAGCAGCTTTATCGTCATTATTGCTCTCTTGTTTATTAGATATGAGCAACAATATGACTTCTTATCGTCATTATTGTCGTTATCCTATATAATGATTCTACTCTTGAGGATGACAACTTCTCTTTTAGACGAGTGCAATAATTCTACTCTTGTAGGCTTCACCTCATCCTGGTCCTCTTTGGGATTCTTTAAAACATGCAATTCCATTTTTTAGAACAATTCATCTAAGTTACATGGAGATTTCTTGCAATGACTAAGCATTATAGAGCTCCAATGGGGTGTTTTTAGGAATGCATTAAGGGCGTTTCTATTAACCGAAGCGTTTTTCATAAAGATAGGTTATATTAAGGATCAGTTTTAAGTTCCTATTTTTTTTTAATAATCATGGACGAACTCACTTGACATATCCAAGATACAGTATCTCTTGGAATCGTGCATATTATTTGCAAATGGTATTGTTTTGGTAGATGAGACACGTGGAGTAAATGTTAAACTTGAATCTGGGTGGGAAAAATGCTAGACATGAAAGATTTTAGGTTTAATAGAGTAAAGATACAATATATGAAATTTAAGTTTAGCAATATTGGACGTAATGAGATAATTGTTAAGATAAAAGATAACGAATTTGTAACCGAGAGTTTTAAGTATTTAAGATCATTTTTGCAAAAGAATGGAGGGATTGAGAGATGTCTTATATAAAATACAAGCAGACTGGTTTAAATGGAGGGGAGTGTGTTTTTTGTGATCATAAATTACCTCTAAGATTTAAAGGAACGATGGATAAGGTAAGAAATGTAAATATTAGAGAGAAAATCAAGATTGCACCTATTGAGAGAGAACTCTAGGATACAAACATGTACTTAATAAATGTTCTAATTAGGCCATGTGAAACTATGACAAATGTGCATATTAAACGAGGAAAAGAAAAAAAGACTTAGTTAATAATAATAAAATGAGATAAAATTTATTTAGATATAAACGATGCAGTAGGTGATAGAGCCTAATGACGTAGAAGGATCTATATAGCCGTCTCCGCTTATTGGGATAAGGCTTGATTGTTATTGTTGTTCCTGAGAGGGCTTGTTCAAGAGGCATTTTTGTCTTTGTGTCCGCCACTAGCTCCTCCTTTTACTTCTTACTCATCCTAGAATGACAATATTTTACATTCATTATTAAAAGGAAACTCATGCTTCCAATATTGAAAATTTTCCTTGCAAATTTCTCCTTTGTAATGCTAGACAAAAAAAAATGAAAAGAATGAAAATATCTCTTGAGGACCATCTTTAGTATTTTGGAATTTGAGGATCTTAACTGAGCATGCCAATTCTAGAGAGCCGTTAATTTGGGTTGGATCCGTCTGGTTGACCCACCCCCAAACAATTTAAGTGGGTTGGATTAAAAATTTATCAACCCATCATTTGGCGGGCTTAACTGGGTCAGCCCACATGGGTCGCGGCTGAGATAAAATCCTCTCTAACTCTCTTCTCCTATAGATGTAAAACAGAAAAAGTGAAACCCTATTCCTATTTTTCCATCCACTTCGGCTTTGCTGAATCGCCGCCTACGTTGCGCTCATAGAGTCGCAGGCTCGCACGCCCCTGCCTCAGCGGCAGTGCCTCCCGTGGCCGTGAAGTAGAACGGTATTCCGCCTCACTGCTTGAGCACCTCCCTCCCTGACTCCCCGTGGCCGCGTGATGCCTACAGAGTGCAGACAAACTGAAAGGAGGATCAACACCTCCCCGACTCCCCGTGGCCAAGTGAAGCCTGTAAAGTCGCAGGCTCACCCGCTTGCCTTAGCACCTCCCCGACTTCGATAGATGACAAGCTTATGTGTTTTGATTGATTTGTTCTACAATCGGGCTAACACAAAATAAATTTATGCTATTCTGCTATTGACATTTTGTGTGTTTGATTGATTTGTTCTGCGATACAGAGAAAGGAGATGAGGAGGATCAGAAGGATGATGTTGTTGATGAAATTTAAAAAAAATATTGTATTAATTGTTTAAGTTCATCCGTTCATAGAGTATTAGAGTTATTGAACTTTCCGTTTCGGTTTTATTTTATGTTTTTAATTACTGTGGTGACTGGTGTGTTTGATTATTGTTGTGTAATCTCTTAAGTCTTAATTAGTTAATTATTGTGTGGTGTAGACAGTAGAATCTGTAGTCTTCATTGGAATTTGGAAACACGTGATTTGGTGCATTCATTTATTTGTTTATTACAAGTTTTGTAATGAACAAGAATAATTATCAGCGATCATTTTTAATCTTGATTGGTTGTGGTTTTTAATTTGTTTTATTTTTTTATAGGCCTGTTAGTTGGCCCGCCTAACCCACAATCCGCCTTGAGTTGGGTTGGGTTAGAGATTTCGTAGTCTGCCGAGATGGTGGGTTGGCTCGCCCCACCACGGATTAGCCCGTTTGACAGCTCTAATTCTAGACTCTCAAAGATTTTGCCAAAAGTCAATATCTATATTCTAAAAAATGTGCACAGAACTTGCTGGCAAGTTCCCAACATCTTAGCTGTCATTGTTTGAAGATTAGAAGAATATTTGTTAGCCAATTATCAATGTTCTAGGTGCTCCAAGATCTTTGCATAAAATAACAGAAATAATTTTAAAAAATGTTCTACAACACTTGATGCCAACCCCACCTTGTGGGATACAATTTGGTTGTTATTCTACGATATTTGCTAAAATGCACGTTTTTGATGCAGATAATCTAGAAATAATTTGTAATAATAGTAATATTTGGAAATCCTCTGTTAATACTTTGTAGTGTATTTGTTGAGGCACTCAGAACTGCCAAAATATTGTGTTGTGGCGATGAAGGCATGTGTTAATTACTTGATTCTAGACGTGAAGCCATATGTGCAATGTGCTTGTTACTGGGTGAATGAACTCTTGCAAATTCACTTGCATGTACCAAAGCTTTGATGCAACCCATCTAGCATTATTTTACTCCATATAGAATTGTTGATGTCTAGGGCTGCCATCAGCTCATATAGAGTAGTCCTAGGTTTCTTCACTGATTTGGTATAGAATTATCCATGGCAAGGGTTGCCATCAGCTCAGATAGAATAATCCTAGGTTTCTTTGTTGATATGCTGTAAAATTATTGATGACTACGGCTGCCATCAGCTGAGATAGAGGAATCCTTGATTTCTTCTATGATATGTAATTGGAGGTTGAATACTTTGATTTGGTTAATTTTTCTAAGGAAAGAGGTTTTTTTATTTGTTTTGTGGCATGATAAATAACAATGGCGTTTTTTTCCGCTTGTGCAGATATTTAAAGCACAGAGGAACGTCCTTCTCTGTATTTCAGCATGTCTTCTTTATTGGTATGAAATATCTTATCACCTTGGAAATGTAGGAAGCATTCCTGAAATTGTATTGATTATCTTTATTTGCAGGTGTATCTTCCGAATTTGCCAATATCACAAGGAGATTAAGGAACTTGAAGAAACTGAGAAGAGTCTCAAGGAACAGTAACATATCAGGTGAGGTGCTGATTAATTTATGTGACTTTCCCCCCAAAATAAATAGTAAATTAAGCTTAGATGGGATGCCATTCTTTATTGTAGTAAAGAGCATTGTGTATTTTGTTTTTTTTTTTATCTCTAAGTTGATTCTTTTTTTAGTAACAAGTGTTATCATGCATGGTTTAAAATTTCGAGCTGTGTCGGTGTTTCGATTTATGACTAGAATAATACTATTTCGATATCATATTGTGCCATGCTAATGCGATTTTGATACTTTTTAATATATATATATATATATATATAGCTTATAATTCTTTAAACCCATTCTTGTTCGCATAGCTTGTCTAACACTTCCTCACTTTTTATTTGATGTCCTTTAGACTTTTATAACCAATTGCAAAACCTTTCTAGCACTTTCTCACTTAATATTCCATGTATTTTGGACTTCCATAATAACTCTACACGGGCTTTAAAATATAATTGTTATAGGAAATTATATGTTACAGGCTAACGATAGGGTAGGGGGCTTGGTTTCATCATATTCAGGATTTATGATTTTTATACTCTTTGGCGAGCGAGGAATATTAACATGAAGGCTCGTCACCTTACTTGTCGTCCATGATTCATTATGTTTGGCGAGCGAGGAATATTAGTTTTTTTGAGAGGGGCAGCAAACTCACGTGTATCAGTCTTTGGGAGTATACTCTGATGTGATGTTCGTTAGATATAAGTAGTTCACACGGGCTAGTAGTTTGATTAGGGTCCGATGGCTTCCCATTAGCTATATGGGACGGTTGATGTCGGTGATGATTGGACTTGCCTAATCCAGTTGGTACCCCTTTTCTTTAGATTTAATATATTTTTATTTATCTAAAAAAAGTGAAATTATCACATGATTCAAAAATAAATTGAAAATCACACATAATAAGCAACAACCAAGTCTGCCACATCATTAAGTGGGGTCGGCTATATGAATCCTCCTATGCCGTTAGACTTGATCCCCGATTATATCATTGTTATATTTTAAAGAAATTTATCTTGTCATTTGACTTGATCCTCTACTATATCATCATTATATTTAAAAGAATGTTATCCTATTTTATTATTGCTAACTAAGTCTTTTTTGGTTTTTCTCTTTCTTTATTAATGTGCGTATTTATCATATTATTGTATCGTTTAACTGGGGCATTTATTCGACGCATAAGTACATGCCTTACCATTTTAAACATCTCAAAGTTTTAGCTTAATAGGTGCAACCTTGATTTTTTCTCAGAATGTTTCATTTTTTATCTATCCATTCGCATATCCACCTTAACATCCTTATCTCTGTCACTCATCTTCTGCTAGTGGGCATTCTTCATAGCCCAACATTCAACTTTATATAATATAGTAGGTTTGACTACCGTTTTGTAAAATTTTTCTTTAAGTTTTAGAGTTACTTTATGATCATAAAGAACATGTGACACCCTCCTCCATTTTAACTATACTACTTGTATCATAAAAAAACATTTCTGTGAACCCCTTCATTTATTTATAAAAAAATAGAGGTACTTTATGATAAAGAACATGTGACACCTTGCTCTAGTTAACACCCTCCTCCATTTTAACTATACTGCTTGTATCCTCTAAAAACATCTCTATCAACCCTTCCATCTATTTACAAAAATAACCCTAGATATTTAATGCTTTTAGTTGTAGGTAATTCATAATCTTCTAGTTTAACAATTGTTTAGCTATGTCTAATAGTACTAAATTTAAATTTCACATATTTTATTTTTACTCTACTAAGTCTAAAACATTTTACTTTCAGTGTTGCCTACTAAAATTCAAAACTTAGCATTTACACCTTTACGCGTCTCATTGATCAAATGCACCATAGTAATGTGTCTTGGATATGTCCGGTAAATTCATCCATAACTAGTGTAAAAATGTATAGATTTTGAGTTGATCCTTGATATAACTCTATCTTTATAGAAAGCACTTCAGTTAATTAGTCTTCACTCGTCTTTACATCCTCATACATATTTTTAATTATTTCAATATACACTATGGTAACTTGAATTCTCCATATAATGTTTCTTAGGACTCGTCATAATTTTTTTCTAGGTTAATGAATACTATGTGCAAGTCTTGCTTCTTTTCCTTGTACTTTTCAATTAGTTGTCTGAGAAGATGTGTAACTTTTATTGTCGATCTTTCGATTATGTATCCAAATTGATTTTCGATCATCTTGGTCTCTTTTTTTAATTACTTTCTTAAAGTTTAGAAGGAGAGCCTTGGCGCAACGGTAAAGTTGTTGCCATGTGACCTTAAGGTTCAAGTTGCGGAAGCAACCTCTTGCAAAAATATAAGGTAAGGCTGCGTACAATTAACCCAATGTGGTCTAACTCTTGTTCGGGACCCCGCGTTGATGGGAGCTCACCGCTCTTTCTTAAAGTTTTATGGTATGACTCATTTACTTAATACTCATATAATTCATATAATTTTGTACATCTCTGTTTTTATATAGGATAACTAACACTTACCCTCCATTGATTGAATATTTTTTGTTTTTGTTTTCAATATTAGATTAAAAAATTTCATCAACCATTCAATCCCCTGCTTCTTTAGGCATTTTCATTCCTTTATTGGAATATGATATGGTCCAACCGCTTCCCATTTAATGCTTATTCTACCGCTAAAATTTAAATTCTCTGATAAAAAACTTCTCTGATCTACTTAAGTTTCTTGTTAAGATGGTCATTTAAATCTTCATTAAAAAGTTGATAAAAATACCTCTTTCATCACTCTTTTATTTCCTCATCATCCTTTACTAGTATCTTATCGGATTCATCTTCAATGTATCTTATTTGAGTAAGATTCCTTATTTTCTTATCTCTCGCTTTAACTGTTTTCTTCCTCTTTTGTATCAAGTTGTCAATACAAGTGTTTGAAAGTTTCCCTTCACTCGGTGCTTTCTGGATCTTTTCTTGGCTATTGCATACTTTTAAAATCTTCTTCATTCTTAAAAGTATATAGTTATTAGGCTTTCGTTGTTGTTGTACATAACAAACACAATGATTCATCTCAAAGGAGTATGATGCCTTGACAACAAATAAAGCTAGTGGTTTAGGGAAGGATAAGCCATTGGTTTTCTGGAGGCGGCGACTAATTTTTGGCAACGCCTTTTATGTTGTTGCAGCAAGCAAACATAAGTAGATGACTTATTTGGCCTATTGCAAGGTCATCACAATTCGTGACAACAATTGTACTGTCACAATTTGTCATTGGAGGAGGCCATTCTTTTGGAGTGATAATTGGATAGATGGTGTAAATTCAAGTCGACAGTCAATAAACTATAAGGGAAGGGACAGATGTACCATGAGTTGAACAATTAAATAAATATAAAATGGAACACGTAATTTGAGTTAAACCATTAATCTCATAGGCATATCAATGATATACACTAGTTAATTTTCAGCCTGCTGTTAGTCAATATCCAGGAAATTTCTGTTATTATTGTGCCAGATCCATCCAAAGAAGATACCCAAAATTTTTTTAGATAGTAAGATTAGACTCCTAAACGTATTATAGATAAGGAGATCTTTGAGGGGGTAAAAGGAAATGTAACATGTGGGAGATAAACATAGTGAAAGGGTGAATATCTTAATGACCAACTAAAGTTCTACTGGATGTGGATGGATCACATTCTAAGGTAGTTATTTGCTAATTCCATACGATTACTGCAATCTTCTTTGCAATAATGCTTGCCGTAGCAAGGTTTATGTCTCGTCCATGCTGGTTGACATGGGCAAACATTTCATTTTGCTCACTGTATCACCTGATGAAACAGCTTGACATTGCGAGCACCTTTAACATTGCAATCATTTCGTCGTCTCATGAGAACCTTCATTAACGAGAACCTTCGGCATCATGAGTTCCTACACATCACAATCTCCACATTAGAATGACTTCCTTTGTATCATGATTTGCCTCGTGAGAACCTTCAACATTGTGGTCTCTACATTGGAACAACCTCCTCCCCATTGTGATCTTGCGGAATCTCTTTTTTCCATCTCGCAAGCACCTTCAACATTGCGATCTCAATCTCACAGATGCTTTCTCCTCCTCCCTTTGCATTGGCTTCTCTGCACAAAACCCTAGCATGACAGATGAGCTTCTCTTCTCCTACTCTAGTTCCTCTTCCTCTGACATTGACATTCTTCTCCTTCCCCTTTCTCCTCAGCACCATCTTGAACCGACTAGAGAACAAAACTTCGGTTTGACTCAAGATGTCAAACGTTGGTTCATAGTTAAAAACCAATATAGGACACTAGGTGGCTAATGCGTAGCAAGAGTTTAGCAAATGATGATTTATCACTGTCAAATGGACTCATTTTAATGCTACTGAAAATCTTTTTCACCTAGCATAATTTGTTTCTTGTACTGCTTTGTTTTGATATATATGTATATATATTGAAATGACATGAGCTAAAGAAAATGAGGAAATTTGTTATTCTTCCCTTTGAATAAGAAGAACTCTGCATTGGTTTTCACATTCTGTTGTTGGGTGGTATTTTGTCTGAGGATCAATAATTTTTTGCTTTATGTAAAATCGAAGGAATTCACTACACAAGCTTGAAACTTGATCTTGTAACCTGATATCTTCTTCATAGGTATCTTAAGTCTCAATATTTAGGATCAATTAGATAGATCTCATCTGTTCATTCATTGAATTGGATTCAAGTGTATATCACTAGTAATATTGAGATCATAATTATGTTAACTAACTCTTAATTACAGTATAGAGCTTTTAGCACTCCATCTCTCGTTGTTTTAACTCAGATTGTTCATCTTTAGACATACCAAATTCATTTTATCTCATGTTATCATCAATTCATTTTTATTTTATCTTTGCAAGTAACTTTATACCATCTTAATGTTTTCACCTTTGCCACAACTTTTTTAATGTACTTTCCCCCCTAAGTTTTTGTGATAATTTTACCAATTAATTTTATATTTACTTAAATGGAAGTAATTATCGCAATGCAATCCCTACTTACATTTGGATCTTTTATCAAAGATCAGAAAAGGACTTGCATATTTTGATTTCTATTGGAAATTACATGGCAATGGAATACCCATTGTAGCATACAATTTTCCTTTTCTAAATCAAAGAAATTAAATTAATAAGCGGTATTTATTACTAATTTCTTTGACATAGTAGACGTTCAAAGGAAATTATTAATTGTTTAATAAGTGATTTCTTCATGGACAGATGTTTTTGAGCAATTATAGAATATGTTTTGTGCATTGATACTTTCTTCTTTATTCTCTTTTACCCTGAGAGAATATATACTCGTAATGGCGTTGAAATATGAAGCTATCTATACTCGTCTAGTATCATTTGTATTTAAAGTTTGTAGTAAAGGTAGAATGAATGCTTATTCTCTTTTGCTTTGTTGCAGGTTTACACTAGCTTTTTTCAACTTGGACGCACACTGGCTGCTTGATCAATGGCGTGTGAGACTGAAGGAGAATCTAGATTATAAGAGTTTGCTATAGAGCGAATGGAGAATTTAGATTCTAAGCTTTATTTTCTGAAAATGAGATTCTTTATAGTTGTGACTAACTTTGTTAACGTACCACTATATTTGAGTTTTTGGAATGTTGATAAAAATATTCCTATTTCTGAAGAAATCAAAAGACGAAACAGCATATCCCAACAATAGCCTCAGATGTGTTTTATCTTCCTGTGGGCCACATGGTGTCCCCTTGGTTGATAGGACTCACTTGCGCATCCCATTATCAATTAAAGTCGATTTTAATCCATTTACATTATTTCCTGCTAATTCTCTATTCTCTATTAGATTTTTAATTATCTCGATAAATTTTGATTTGTTTTTCAATTTCTGTCCACCTAATGGTCTTTAATTAATGTCCTATTGTAATGACACCTCCGGGGTAGGGTGTTACAGCAAGGTCATCCAGTGATAGAACAGGGAACAATTGTATATTATTAAGAATTTTTTTTAATGGGTAGCGGATCTGAGAATGCTAGTTATCAGGGTAGATTCCATGTATACTTTCTCGATTTATTGAGATGGTCCGTGGAAAATTTCTGTGGGACTAGATCGATTACTCTAGGTTCAACATTACTTAATCATTAATACCCTATTGTTTAATTGAGTCTTGATTCATCTAGTTTTCTTTCATTATTAACTATTCTATTGGATATCTAATCTTTAGTCATTAAACATATTACTTAAACTTCAAAATTTTAAATCATGATTGCATTGATAATTTTTTTCCCTGTTTTAATATCTGAAAATATATTCAAGTTACAGCAACAATCCTAACTTTTATTACATATTATTATTTATATTTAAATATACTTATCTTATTTTATTATAAATAAGTACTTTTAGATTTTTTATTTGTTATACATATTTATTATTTCACATTATCTAATTGGAACATTTATTGAACGTAAGTACATGTTTATACTATCTTAAATAAATTTTTTTTAAAGTTTTTCGTAATAGGAACAATTTCGACTTTCACTTTAATATTTTTATTTTTGGATAAAAATTATAAGGGTATCCCAAATTGTTTAAATCAGGCAATCCAAAAAAAAAAAAAAAAAATGGGCACCTCTTCCATGATTTTATCTCAAAATTACCCCTTGATCTAAAACTATTGTAGAAGTTATCAAGTAGCTTTTACAACGTGTATAACAGCTATCATGTAGATTCTACAACATGCAGAAGCTATCTGTAGCTGTAACAATGTGTAGAATGTTAGGACCTTTGCAGTCGGCTGTTGGGATGAATAGCATGCAAGTTAAGAATAAAGAAAATCTCGAACTAACTCTAGCAAGCATACGATGTTAGTTCAACACAACAACTGAAAATAAACATATAAAAAGGATGAGGCTCGATGTTTACTTGGTTACAACCTAGGTGGTTGTTAATCCAAGACAGTTGAAAAACTCAATAGCAATATCTCCTTCTATTTGGGTGGAGAAGCCTCTTACAAACTTTGAACGCTCAAAACTTAGCTAGGAAAGTAGTACATAAGTTGTGTACGAGTTGTCTTTGAATTTCTAACTCAGGGGCCTTTTTATAGCTCATAAAAACTTAATTTTGAGGGCTGAGGGAGCCTCCAGGAATGCCCAGGGCACCCTCAGTCGGATAAAGTTTTATCTCCAATAATAAAACTTTATATTCACTTTAATTGACCGCTGACCAAGCTTGAAGGCGCCTTTGGATGCTGAAGGCGCCTTCACTGAGAGCGCCTTCGGATTGCTAAAGGCGCCTTCTACAGTGAATAGTAGCCGGCAGATTTAGTCAACCTTTGAGTTGACTTCCCTTTGTTTGGATCATCGATCCGACATCCGGAATAGTGCTCACCTGAACCTATGTTCCGTCCTCCTCGAGCAGGCTTCTTCCTCGGCTTCTCATCTCTCAGACCGTCGCGCGTATCCTTCTTATCTGCTGGAGTACTCTTCCGCGGTTTCTCGTCACTCGGATGCACCGAGCCCGTCGACTCGCTTCCCGTGCCATCCTTCTCGTCCGTCGCATCTTCCGCTTGACTTCTTGTGTTCCTAAGCTCCTGCACACTTAGATACATGGATCAGAAAACAAATGACCTAACTTGGTTGATCACATCAAAACTGACACCAACATAGAAGCTACCCAGTAACTGTTATAATATTTTTCGGGTGAGTTTATAATTTATAATTTATGATTTATACCATGTAGAAGTCACCAGTAGTTACTGCAACATGTTTAGTGTGTGTTTAGGATTTAAGATTTAGGGTGTAGGATATCTGTATATTATTATATCAAAATACCTTCTACAATTGTTTTAAAGTTATTTGAATGAAGTTTAAATATTTTGACTAAATTGGTAAATAATATTTTGATATAATAGTGTTCAGATATCTTAAATCTTAAATCTTAAACTCACACTAATAAAAAATAAAAAAATCTCACACTAATCACTAAACACGTTGTAGCAACTACTGGTGGTTTATACACGTTGTAGTAGTTATTAAATAGCTTTTACACGGTATAAATTTTAAATCATAAACTCACCCTAAAATGTAGTAGCTACTCGATAGCTTCTATACATTGTAACAACTATCAAGTAGCTTCTACATGTTGTATTTGTTATTGGGTAGCTTCTATACGGTATAAATTTTAAATCCTAAATCTTAAACTCACTCCTAAATATGTTGTAGCAGCTACTAGATAGCTTCTAAACATTATAGCAACTACTCGGTAGCTAATACACATTGTAGAAGCTACTCGGTAGCTTCTACAACACCGCTAGGTCAAGGGGTAATTTTGAGATAAAATCATGAGAAGGGCATCCATTTGATTGAATTTGGAAAAATGGGCGCTCAGTTGATGTGTTTCCTAATTTGGGGTTTTATCTTATCCATCCTTATCTATACATCCATCTAAACATCTTCATCTCTACAACTCAGCTGCTACAACTCTCTTATTCTTGAGTCATATCCTAACATTTAGCTTCATATAATGTAACAGGTCTAACTACTGGTTTGTAAAACTTTTCTTTAAGTCTTACTTTACGATCACAAATACCATTTGACATTCTCTACTTCAACCCGCTTATATTCTATGTAAAATATTTCTTTCAATCCCTCTATCCTTTTGTAAAAATGATTATAAATATTTAAAACTCTAAGTTATAGACAACTCATTATCTCCTATCTTAAATTTTATATATTTTATCTTTATTCTACTAAGTCTAAAACTTTTCAAATGATATGCACCATGGCATCGTATCTTGGATGTGTCTAGTAAGTTAGTACATGATTAACGTACTAAAGTTGATCTTTAATGCAACTCTATCTTTATGAGAAATATTTCGGATAATCCATTTAAAGTCTTCGCTCCTGTGATTACATCATCATACATATCTTTAATTAGTTTAATATACATTATGCTAACATCTCTGTTTCTAGAATTCTCCATATAATTTTTCCTAAAACTTTATCATAAGATTTTCTAGTCGACAAATATCATATGTAAGTCTTGCTTCTGTTTTTGATACTTTTCAATTAGTTGCATGTGAAGATGTATAATTTCTATCGTCGACCTTCCAAGCATAAATCTAAATTGATTTTCGATCACCGTGATATTTTTTTTAGTCTTTTTTTCTATTTTTTTCAGAGTTTCATGGTATGACTTATTAGTTTAATACCAATATAATTTGTACAATTTTATATATCTCTTTTATTCTTATATAAGGGAATTATAATACTATTTCAGTTTGAATAACTTTGTAAGTTATTTAATTTTTTATTTTTTTAGACACTTTTATACCTTTATCGGAATATCATCTGATTTAATTTCTTTTCTATTTTGCATCTCATTTAAATCTTAATCTACTTCTGAAATTTAAATTCTATAATATAAATTTAAACTTATATACTCATTTGCTTTACTTAAATTACTTAAGTTGGTTACCTAAATATTCATTAAATACCTTTTCTATTGCATTTTTTTTCTTCTCATCATTTATTAATATCTTATTGTATTCATCTTTAACACCTTATTTGGATAACTCTCGCTTTATCTATTCTGTAAATATATCTTTACCTTTTTTATCCAATTTTTGATATAAGTGTTTAAAAGTTATATTCTTAACTTTATTCACTGCTTTTTTGAATCTTTTTCTTTGATAATTATATATTTTTAAAGTTGTTCTTGTATATAATATCTTATAAGTTGTTTCCTTTATTTTTTCATGTACTATCTCATTCCACCACTAAGGTGGCGTTTGGTTCAAGAAGCAGGAATGAGAATGAGAATGAGAATAGGAATGAATTTGATAGTAGATTGGAATGGAATGAATTTAGCCATTCCAATACTAGTGTTTGGTTTATAAGCTCTGATCAGGTATGATTACCTTTTTGAAATTAAAATTATTATTTTTTCTTTTTTTATTATTTTCCTCTATCCTTTCCCTTTAATTATTTATTTATATTTTTTTGTTTTTCCTTATTTTATATTTTATATTTCTTTTTTTTTCCTTTTTTCCCCTATTTTTGTTTTTATTTTTATTTTTTGATTTTTTTTTAAATTTTGTTTTATTTGTTTTATTTTTATTTTTATTTTTGATTTTTTGAATTTTTATAATTATTTATTA
>JBAMIE010000107.1:6518644-6534765 GCA_037177295.1 Kaempferia parviflora
CCTCATACCAATGGAGATATCTTTCTCTTATAAACTCATGATCTTTCCCATGTGTTTTCAATGTGGGACTATGTTTGTAAACTTGCAACCCCAATAACAAGCATACATCAAATACAACAATAACCTAACTTGGAGCTTCTAGATTGCTCTAACAAGTTAGTGAGCTTCTACACTCTTAGATTAGCAACCTCTCTAGTTTCAAACCAAGTAAATTCGAAGTCCTCTCTTATTCTTTCATTTTATTTATCTACATCTTTATTAAGTGTGTTGAATTAAGCCTGTTAGTATTGAGAAATATATTTTCTATTATTACAGGTAATTCACCGCTCTCTTGCCAGCCGCAAGGGACCAACAAGTACAAGAATGACACGAAATGTGATCTATAAGTGTTCATTCTCAATAAGTCCTTTTTATGACCTAAACCGGGTCCAAATCATATTTACTAAAATCTTATGCTAAACTGCAGTGGTAAATCATGATTTATCCTCATGACTCATATTTACAAAATCATATGCAAAACCACAATAGTAAATAGAGTATTACATTATATTTATAAACCATATGTAAAACTGTAATAGTAAATCATGATGTCCATATGTTTAGAGAGTCAAGGCTCTATACACATGTAAAACTTCAGTAGGTACAATAAACCAAAAACATGTGTTCATTAATATAGAGCATCACACAAATACAGATTCTTACAAAACGAGTATTTTAACAAAAGGAAGAACCTCATGCATAGCACATGCTGATGAAATACCTTGGGTGACAAGCCCTTGGTAAGCCGATCCGCTAACATAAAATATGTCCTTATATGTTCTATCATAATTTGACCACTTTGAACTCTTTTTTAATCGCCAGAAACTTTATGTTGATGTATTTAGACTTCGACGAACTGCAATTATTCATGGAATATAATTCTACAGCTTTATTACCACAGTTAATCCCTAATGGCTTATCAATGCCCCCAATGATATGTAAACCTATGATAATTAATGTTCCGCATCCATGTCCAATGGTTGGAAGCTTCATAACAGCCTATAAACTATGCCTCCATAGTGGAAGTGATTATTAACGTCTGTTTGATACTTTTTCATGATATAGCTCCTACCAATATGAAAACATAACCTAAGGTGGACCTCCTGCTATCCAAGCATCCAGCAAAATCGGAGTCTGAATATCCAATGATCTCCAGATGACCTAATCTTTGATATGAGTATGTAATCCTTCCTTCTTTGCAAATACAACATAACCCTCTTTATAATTTTCCAATGCTCCGGTCCAGGGTTACCAAATATCTGCTCAACATCCCCACAATGTATGCAAGATCCGGACACATACATAGGGATGACAATGGGTAGGATTTAGGTATGATTTTATATCCTTCTTACCCATCCCTATTTATTATATCCATATCCATACTCATCCCCATACCTATTGGGTATTTAACTTTAATACACATTCCCATACCCATCGGAAGATCAGGTATTAATATCCTACTCATTATCTTACTACTACCTACCCTTCTCTCTTTTTAAAAAAAAATAAATTATTTTAATGTACTTGTCTATTCTTCGTCTCTTCCTCTTCTCGTGTTGCATTTCTCATGGGAAAAAAATGAGATTCGTGTTGGTGACCGGATAAAGAGGCAAACTAAATTTTTTAACGGGAAGAGGGCTAAAGTTTTTCCTTTTTGTATCAAGTATCGGGTAGGATATGGGTAGGAGTTTATCACATCCATTTTCATACCCATACCTGATTACTATAATCGGGTCAAAAAATTACCTACATATCATCCTCCATTCGGGTTGGATGTTGGATTCTCCATCGGATTCGGATGAAATTGCCATCCATACACATGCATACCTGAGCATACATCAAGCTCCCTACTGCTGATGTATAGGAAAATTGTTGCATTTCCTTAATTTCAAGTTCATGTCGTGGACATTATTACAAGCTAAGGCTATCACCCTTTGCCACCGGAGTATCGCCAGGAGCACAGTTCTGCATGTCATTCAAATGAACAACTTTTCTATATAGATCTTTTGTGATAGTCCAAGTGTACACCTTAACGATCATGAAAAATATGTATACCTAAGATAAAAGATGTACCACCAAGATCCTTCATTTCAAATTCACCGGATAGAAATAACTTGGTTTCTAACAGCAGACCCTTATCTTTGCTTGCCAACAATATATCATCCACATATAGAACAAGTATAATAAACTTACTCCTATTGACCTTGATATACAAGCATTGATCAACTGGATTCTCCTTAAAACTGTATGAAGAAACCACTTGATCAAACTTTCAATATTATTGATGAGATGTGTATTTAAACTATAAATGGACTTCCTTAGTTTACATACTAAGTGTTTTGAATCATCTGATTTAAAGTTCTTTGGTTGCACCATGTATATAGTTTCTTCAATGTTTCCATTGAGAAACACTATCTTAACGTTCATTTGGTATAAGTCTAGGTCATAATGAGCTACAAACGCCATGATTACTCTAAGAGAGTCTTTTGTATAAACTGGCAAAAAAGTTTCCTTGTAATCAATGTCCTCCTTTTGAGTAAATCTCTTTATGATTAGGCATTCCTTATACTTTTCGACATTGCCATGTGAATCTCATTTGGTTTTAAATATCCATTTACAACCAACGAGTTTTACACCTTCAGACAATTATACAAGTTCTCAAACATCATTGTCTGTCATAGACTTCATCTCTTCCTTCATGGCATCAATTCATATTTCTGGATGAGGGCATTATTTAATTTCTTGGAAGGATGTGAGATCATCTTCCAACCCTATATCAAACTCATGTTCTTGGAGATATACATAATCATGAGACATCGTGGATCTCCTTTCTCTAATGGATCTTCTTAGTTGCACTTGATCTTGAGGTGGTTGGGAGTTATTCTTAACCATAGGAGGGAATACCTCTATTTGAGATGACGTACATTCCAAATGAATTGGAGGTGATATGGGAATATCATGGCCAACTACCCCATCTGATTGTGTAACTTCAACTGTATGTGGAACGATAACTATTTCACTATCAGCTGCATTAGTAGTTATCATTTTAGAATTACCAATGTTCTCCTCAAATGATATTTCCTTAATTTCTTCACTCCCACCATCCACGATGAATTTGGCATTACCCATCTCGAAAAAGGATCTGCTCAAGGGGTTGAAAACTCAAAACCTCTTGAGTTTTTAAAATATCCTACAAAATGACAACTAACGGTTCTTGAGTCCAATTTTCTTTTGTTACGCCTATAGGGCCTAGCTTCAGTTGGACAACCCAAACATGTAGATGCCTAAGACTAGGCTCTCTATCTATCCACAAATCGTATGGGGTTTTCATTACTACCTTACTAGAAACTCTGTTGAGTAGGTAAACCGCTGTCTTAAGTACCTCACCCCATAAAGACTCCGGTAGAGAAAATGCAAGCATACTTTTCACCATGCCCTTAAGGGTCCAGTTTCATCACTCTGCTATACTATTCTTTCATCACTCTGCTATAATATTCTACTGAGGTGTCCCAAACATGATGTATTGTGTCACAATACCACACTTAACAAGGTAATCCGCAAATGACCAGGACGTTGTTTACTTGATCCATTAGATCTACCATAATATTCACCACCACGGTCTGATCTTATGGTATTAATCTTCTTACCAAGTTAATTTTCAACTTCGGCTTTGAAGGTTTTGAATATGTCCAAGGATTGTGACTTCTCATGAATAAGGTACAAGTATTCGTATCGAGAATAGTCATCTATAAAGCTTATAAAGTATGTTTGACTGTTCTAAGAAGCCTTAGGGAATGATTCACATATATCTGTATGTATAAACTCTAAGACACTATTACTCCACCTTGAACCCTTATTCCTAGTGACATTAATCTTTCTAGGCGTTGTTTAGAGATATGTCCTACATGCCTATGCCACAACATGGATGAATTCTCATTCGTCACACCATGCTTCACACTTATACTATGTAAACCAATATTATTCGTATAGGTTACAGTGTCTAATCTGTATAGTTTATCAATTAAGGAACCATTACCACATAAGATAGAATTTTAAAAAATACTAAACTTTCCATTTCCAAATGAATAAGTGTATCCGAATTTATCTAAATATGAAATGAAAATTAAGTTCTGTTTGAAAGACGACACTACAAATGTATTTTCTAAATTCAAAAGTATATTGTTTCCTAAGCAAACTCTAAAGACACCTATTGCCTCTACTTTTACCTTCTTGCCAGTTCCCGTATAGATAAATTTTTCAGCCTCAATTGGCATTCGGCTCGTGAGACAACATTGCATAGTTACACTTATATGAGTAGTTGCGTCCCCTCGGGACGGTGCGATGGTTAAGGTATGGGAGCTTGTCACATGAGGTCTAGAGATAGAATCTCGGCACGCCCGAGCATATACCTCCCCCATGTCTTGACCATTTGCACTTATGACTAGTAGCCACCCGTGATTTAACTCCTCTGTGTTGGCTCTGGGACGGATTGGCGGGGGCGCTGGGGGTGAGCGTATTCGCCTTTTTTGTCACATATGTGAGTAGTTGCACCGATATCTATCTACCAAGTGTTATTAGGTACAGTAGCTAGGTTGACCTTTGAAATAACAAAGTTAAGAAGTATGTCTTTCTTGACACTCTAGTTGACGTATCTGGGGTAATCTTTTTTCAGATGACCTTTCTTTTTACAAAAGAAATAAGTTAGATTCGGATCTTGTTGCTTTTGTATCTTATACCCTAAAGCCCCAGTGGCTGCAAGTTGTTTACCCTTACTCTTACCATTATTTTTTTTCTTCTTCTTGTTAGAATACTGAGATGAGGATGCACAGTAACACTATGAGATGTGTAACCCTCAATCTCTCTTCTTCCTGTACACACTAAGCTATGAACTCATTTAGTGTCCATTTCTCCTTTTGAGTATTATAGCTAATCTTAAAAGGAGTGAACTATGTAGACAGAGAGATTAGGATAAGGTTCACAAGAACACTTTTAGACATGTCCAGCTTCAGTGTCTTAAGCCTTGTAACCAAGTTGGACATCTCCATGATGTACTCCCTAATGTTACCCATCCCATTGTACCGTATGGATACTAACTTCTTGAGAAGTGTAGTAGTCTCGACCTTTTTGTTTGAGATGAATTTGTTTGTTAATTCTTTAAGGAAGGTTTTTTTTTTAATTCTTTAAAGAAGGTTTTAGCATCCTCACTCTCAATTATTAATCCCCTAAGAGATTTCGAAATTGACATTTTCATGATCATAAGACTCATGCAATTTGATCTCTCCCATTTGTCAAAGATCACCTTTTGATTCGCAGTGGAATCACTAGATAAAGGTGTAGGACAATTATGTCTAAATGTGAAGTCTAGATCCATGCAGCCTAACAAAACTGTAATATGCTCTTTTCATTGACCAAAGTTTGTGCCAGTAAGCACGGGGATGTTGTTTAAATTAGTAGATATTGAGAGCATTACATAAACAAAAGCTAAGAACATAGCTCAATTAAACGAAAAAAGACATATTTTTATAATTATGGTATAACAAAATGTAACAAACAAACATACAACTTTATGGGCATTAAATGAGATACCTAGTACAACATTACATTAATTTTTTAGACTAAATTGTAATTTACTAGTGGTACTCTTTAAACAACTCATAAATACCTTCATCTACCACACAACGCACCGTCCTTTAGGCTGACACACCATACGTATGATTAACTTTATGTATGAGCTTCTTTAGTTAGCTTAAGTTTTCTAGCATCACTCACAATACTCTTAACTATCTACATAGTACCTCTTCCTTTGGGCTAACCCACTATGTGCATGATCGAAATGATTAACTTAATTTGTGAGCTTCCTTAAATATATATTTGGCATAAGAATGATTTTCCTTTGCATCAATCACCCTTAGCATGAATATACATCCCTCTACGCTAATACTCTTAGCCTCCGCAATAGTTCTCGCTTTAGCGATAGTACATGTTTGGCTAAGCAACAAGAGTGAGGAAATATAGAAAAACTGCTAAAAACTGAACTAAACATTCATCAATCGATTGTATCATACATCAATGCACTGATACTATTTGTAGTCGAGTCCTCATGTTCATCAGTCGGCCGGCACACCACATGTGCCAAGTTCTAGACACATTAGTCGACTGGAGTTGAACGTAAGTCGACTGGTACAGCAACCGAGTCTCGACTTGCTTCTGTTCGATAATCAGTCAACTGCCCTTAATGGCAATTGATTGATTCGCAGCAACCGAATCTCCAACCGAGTGAGGATACGCTTCTGTTTGAACATTAGTCAACTAGCCTTAATGGCAGTTGACTAATTCGCAGCAACCGAATCTCCAACTGAGTGAGGATACACTTTTGTTCGAATATCAGTCAATTGGCCTTAATAGCAGTTGACTGATTCGTAGCAATTGAGTCTCAACTTGCTTCTATTTGAACATCAGTCAACTGGCCTTAATGGTAGTTGACTGATTCACAACAACCGAGTCTCTAACTGAGTCTCGTCTTGCTTTTGTTCATGAACTTCTTGAATATCAATCGACTGATGACCCTTATCAGTCGACTGATAGTGCCGAGATCCTCTTTTCTAGCTCGATTTCTTGAATATCAGTTGAATGGTGTTCTATATCAGTCGACTGATATTCAAGAAATCTCTTTTCTACTGCACGAATGGAGGTGGAAAAATTCTATTCCACCACCATTCTTTGTGTTCTTCACCAAATTATGCAAAAAAAATGAAATATAGGTAAAAACCTAGCTTATCCAATGCTATAATCGATGGATACACATCAATTCACTCATAATTAAAAGCAAAATTGATTTATATTTTCTATATCGTCGAAAATAATCCTTACGCCTTAAAAATGACAATAAGTTAATTCTAAGCTTTAATACCAATTGAAAGACATGTAGATACATCGAAATAAAACTGAATGACACATCTAAGGATCTAATTATCATCATCTATAAGGCAACATTGGATAGGAATTGAAAACATAATAGCAAATGAATTGTGTAATCTGAATCCATTACATTAGTCATCGTTTTACTTGTCGTTGGAGTTCCTACAAGCGCAGAATGATCTTCTATAGGAATGGGCAGCAATCCAAAACTTTCTCAATAGGGAAGACAGGAGGAGGATGAAGGAGCACTCAAAACATCTTCAATCAAGAAGATGCAAGAGATGCCCTAATTGAGTAAACTCCTTCCCTTATATGCCTTGGGTCTATCTTATAGGGACTATCCATCTTAAAGCTCATACATTATTAACAACTCATTAATGTTAATGAACCGAGTTAATGAATCTACACATTGAATCCACATCTATTTAATCTAAACCCCCTTCATGCTACAAGCATTAGATCACTTAATTAAGGTTTAATTCTTAATGATAATTAGTTATGTGCGTATTAATCAAGTATAAACTCACTTTATAAAGATTAAGCTCATCCGTGAATTTAATTGGATTTAATCCACCCGTGGACTTAATCCTACAGTACATTCATTTCTTTCTATTCCCTCTGTTTCTCTTCTCCACCCTCACCGTGTCTATCCTCCCACACTTAATCTCTTTTGGCAATAGAAGCCAATGGGGCGCAAGCACCTTTGCGAAGATAGCATGGCCCTGCTGTTTTGTCATCTGTTGTGTCATCTTTGCTCTCACTGATGAAAAGTACCTATGTGGTTGTGTTCTTGCTCTCACCGACGAAGAAATGTAAAGAGAAATGAACGAGAAGTAACGCTTTCGCATCTCCTCCAACTAGAGCTACTCTTCACACTGTAGTCTAACTATTTCTTCATAGCCTCTTTTCCCAAGTTGCACATCCTTGATGCATAGGATCTAAGCAATTAACAAGTGGCCATTGATTGGGTCAATCCAATTTATAGGCTCGGCTTTTGAAATATTTCTGATTTTAATTTTATTTTTTTAAAAAAATAATTAGAAATTGGTTTTTTAAATATAAACAATACTTGCAAACCAAATAAGAACTAAGCTAGTGGGAATAAGCTTAAATAAGAACTAAGTAGTACCAAAAGAAGTTTTTCTCCGAGTGCATTTTCTTTGTTTGTTCCATAGGGAAACCAGACGTCTACCCATGCAGAAAGATATCGCTCACCAAATTCTGTATTTTTTTTACAACAACAGAGAAATCAGAAATCCATTTGGTTGGTCAGAACCAGATCAATACAAGTGTTTTTAAGCAATCCATCAAGCCTCTCAAAGGACTGATGAACACAAGGAAAAATCCACGAACTGTGATTTTACTCTGCTTGCCTGATTCGTTCGTTTTTTGCACACTCTTCCTGTAACATTTAATCAACTCTTCAGGTTTACAGAAGTGAAAAGCGATTGCAAACTTGTGTCATTATCATTTTAATCAGATCATTATGACATGCATAAAATGTTTAATCTAAGAATTCTGCGATCTTGTTTATGCACACATCACTTTATATGTTAAAACCAATTAATGGTATAGTAGAGAGCGCATGTATGTGATTTCATATTGTCCCTACGGGATGCCCAATTAGTTAGTGAATGACAAATTTGCTGTAATGGAACAGGAATCTTGGTAGGCGCATGCTCTCCGAAAAAAACTCCTCCCCACCCCCTAGTCACTTGGTGGTCGGCTATAAACTTATCCCGTGATTTATCTCCCTTCACATAGCTTTCGAATGGACTGTGAGGGATGCCTAAGTGAGCATAATCACCTTTATAGTATACTATAATGTATATGATTTCATATGCTTAGTTGTTGAATTTAGAGCAGACCTGGAGTTCCTTCAAAAGAGATGAAAAATATCGTAGGTGGCTGTTTACCTTCTCCCTAAGAGACTCGGAATTCTTCTTTTCAGCCAGCAGGCTAAGCTCTACCTTCTCCAGCTTCTAAAGCATAAAATGTAGTTTAGACTTATCTTGATGCACTTAAACTTATCAGGTTGGTCAATATTTGTACTAAAGCTTAACTAAGAGAATCATTGTGCTTACTTGTCGAGCTCCCTTCACTATAGTCTCCAAAGAATCTGCAAGTTTAGTACGACCGACGGTGCTTGTTAAGGCATCTTGAAACTAGAAAAACATGGAGAACAAAAACACTAAAGAGTATCATCACATTAATCGAACAACAAAATATTCATTGGTCAAGTTACAGCAGATATCTTTGTTCTTTTATTTTGTTTCTTAATTAAATTGACACAAATTCAAACAGAAAAGAAAATTCAAATGATTACTTGATCATAGTAACGTATTGGGCAAACCTGTGAATTTATCGAGTTCAGTATTGATGTTTCTTTTTGCATCAGCTCCTTTATTTCCAGTAGTGAGTTGTAAGTGTCATACAATGTAGAAGTTTGTCTATGCTTGTCCTATATGCCAAAAAAATTCAGATAATCTGAGAATAAATTTCAGATAATTCATAAGTTATCTTTAAGAGAGAAAAAAAAAAGAATAGCAGTGTCAAATATTGCCAATAATTCCATATGACCATACCCTAATCTGGGAATAAAGTTCAGATAATCTCCGCTCATACCTGAAGTAATTAAAAGTAGGATTCTGAGTCCACATAAAGGATAATGTAGGAGATTAATTGCTAAACAAAGAAACTTTATAAATAAACCAACTTAACAACCGGGTACTAGGCACAAAGACCAAAAGAAAATGCTATCGGTAAAAGCACCTAAGATTATAATCTTTATAAGTTTCAAATCTAAAATGAGGGAGAACCGAAAAAAACCATTGCTCCTTCCTAGTGACATGATACAAAAAAAAAAACTAAACCATTGCTCCTTCCTAGATTCCCCTTAGGTTGAATATATCAAGAAATTATTAAACTGAATTATGGTACTCTTCCTTATTTTCTCTAATTGTATATACCCTTTGATTATTCTCAATCCTCTCAGATTGAGCTGGACGATAGGTATGCTGTGGCCCAAGATTGCTAAAAAACAATGACTCTAAAACCCCCCAAAAGATATGGTAAGAAGATCAATTGATTGATCGTTTGAGTTATCATTTGAGTAATATAAACAAGCAGCAATAAAATCCTGAGACTGCGATTTTAATTAGAAAGATCAATTAAATATCTTTGTTATATTCATGGAATTCTGAATTAGAAACAGTGAAATAATGCTTGATTATCATAGAGCTCATAGGCGAATGACCACAAACAAGTAAAGAAAGATTTAGGTGACAATGATGGCTGCACAATAATGAAGAAACGCCAATGTTATATAGCTCTGTTGCATTATTAAGATTAGGTTCTATTATCAGGGAAGGTAGGATAGATAGTTGTGAAAAACAGATATTGAGGGAAGATGAAGATGAGGAAAGAAGTTACAAAAAAAAAAAAAAAAAAAAATCCACCATCGAGAACGATCTTCCTCCAAATTTTCTCGTTCCTTTACTTTCTCTCCAAGTGAACTGGGGCTTGGGGATTAAACCAGGGACTAGTGGAAAAAAAAATTACTTCGGAAAATGGATAAGATGGCAAGAGAGTCCTGCCATGTTATTATTAGGTACAGTTAAGTAAGTTCTTACAGCATTAACTTACCTGTTGCTTCAGCTACCTAACTACTTGAGTCACCAACTATCTAAGTACTAAAGAAAAACTACCATCCTGATACTATTCAGTCAAGACACACCACTAAAGAATTATCTGCTGGCAGCTACAAAAGCAATATGTCGCTGAAATTTACTATAAAACTGACTACAGAACTTAAGTAAAAACTCAGCCAAGCACCCCTTGTTCTGCACTACGAACATCCCACCACTGCACGACATAGTCATTACATCTTCAACAGATCCTTCTTTTCCCACATCTGAAACATTATCTTTCCAATCCCTCCAGCAATGTCTAAGCTAATGATCTCATTCTGCTGGGTAGCATGACCACCCAACTCCGCAACAGAGATCTCCATTTCCCTAAAAAATACCTTGTGCATTACTCTGTGTAGGTTGATTATATATATGGAATGTTTAATAAAATCACTAACCTCTCCCTTCTTTAAATAATTATAAATAATTATACAAACACACCGCTCTTATATATACATAATATTCATAACAGTTCTCACATTGCGTTTATATTAGTTCACTCTCAAATTGATACACATGAACAATATACCGAGCCTTGAAGACAAGCAGGTAAAATAAAGGGAGAAGACATGTAAACTAGCTAGTGACTTGAACGGTTCTTCATGGGACCTGCAATGGAAGTGTGCTATGAGATCTGAAATGACAAGAGCAACTATTACAAAAACATAAACATACTGAATCAGTTCTGCTTGCGTGGGCACATCATCAATCTTCCGTTTTACCGACAGTATCATCCTTAGTTTAGCTGCAAGTTCCTGAACAAACACACACAGATACCATCAGTTTCCTTTAAGATAGATTTTGTTTTATCAACAAAAATATGTTCACAAGAGACAGATTTTGTGAAGAAAGTAAGAAAGAAAGAAAAAAGGGAAAAAAGAGATCCAAAAAAATAAGGAAAATTTACCAGTGAAACAGAATCTTAACACTATTTCCAATTCATCAAGTATGAATAAGGCGAAGTGCAACTAACATCATAATTGAGTCTACCTGTTTAGACGAAACCATTTTGTCCATAGCTGGACTTAGTGTTTGATCAAATTCATCCAACTCCAGTTGTTGTTGTTCATATACAACAGAACCTTCCAAATCCATGAGCACTTAACAAGAAGATGATGAAGATCAGACCTTTTCCTCCAAATTCCTGTAGAATTAATTGAAGTCAATGTGACCGAGAGAGGGCAAGAGATGGGGAGAGGGCAGTCTGCTAGCTTACTACTATTTTGAGGCTGCAGAGCCGCGGGAGGAAGGGAGATCCCTTGCGATTTTCTGGTTTTGACGCGTCGGAGGAGAAAGGGCCTCGATCTGCAGCGGCGAGGATAGTAACTGATCAGCGATCACGGCGACGGCACGGGTATCTATCATGTAGTTTTAGGGACAATCTCATACTGTCCTTACTGGACATCCTACGGTCAATATTAAATCATAAAAGAAAACTCGTCGATCATATGTCATCGGCTTAAAAATGGTGATCAGGTAAAACCGAACCTTGTCGAATGATCCGGCCCAACGTAAGTTTTGCATTGGCTGTTTGAGTAAATAGAAGCGATCATGCGGTAAAAAATAATTAAAAATAAAAAAATATTAATATTAAAAATTAGAAAATTTTAAGTTTTAAAATTTAAAATTTAAACAAATAAAACAAAAAATTTTAAAAAATAAAAAGAATAAAAAAAATAAAACAATATTAAAAATTAAAAATTAAAAAAATAGAAAAAAAATAGAAAATTAGGAAAAATAGAAAAAATCTAAATAAATAATTAAAAAAATAGAGAGAAGAAAATAAATAATTAAAAAAATAATAATTTTAATTAAAAAAAAGATGATTATACCTAATCAAAGCTTATAAACTAAATATTAGTATTGAAATAACTAAACTCATTCTCATTCCAATCTATTATCGAACACATTCTCATTTTCATATTCATTCTTATTACTACGAATCTGATTCAGGCATTGTTTGGGAGAGCTTTTGCTTTTTGAAAAGTTATTTTTATAGAGATTATTCTAAAGTTCGGGAGAAGTTAAAGACTTAAAGTATAGAGTGTTTGGAAATAGAAGTCAAAAGCTGATATAAGGTAAAATTTGAGTGTTTGATGAATAATTGTTTTCAAACTTATTTTTTTAAGTTAAATGACAATAATATCCTTAATAAATATTTTAAATATTATATCAAAATTAATTTTTTTTTATAACATAAATATTTAAAAAAATATATAAAATTAATACAAATATAAATATAAAAATATAAAATTTATATAAATATAAAAAATATGTATAAATTTTTTAAAAAAATATATTTTAATATAAAATATTATTTAAAAAATAAATACTTATAATAAAATATAAATTTTATAAAATCTATTAAAAATTATTAAAAACTCATATATATAAATATAATTTAATATTATAAACAATTTATAAAAAAAATTATAAAAATATAAAATTGTATCCAATATAATTGAATGAACAGAGAAATTAGATTAATAACGTGATGGTAATTATATAAAATAATAAATTTATTAAGGATATAAATATTATTTTTAAATTTGAGATTATAAATAAAATAGTAGAAGTAGAAAAAAATATTAAATAATTATTTCTAATTTTTTAAGTAAAAAATTATAAAAATTAAAAAAATATTTTAATGTAACTAGAAGTTAAAAAAAAAAAACCATCTTAAACGCTCTTCTGAGTTCTGATTTAGAAGCAGGAAGATACCAAAATTGTGAACAAATGCCTCGATATTTGATGTACACGTGACAAGCTAAGTGGGTTCCCATAGTACCTGTGACCCGGGGCACATCTCATCAAATTAAGCAACGACGTGTCGATTGATTGAAGGCATTAATTATCACAATCACGATATTCAGATCTGATCATCATTGTCTCCTCTCTCGTTCCGTTCCTCCTCTTCTATCCAGATTATCGTCGATCTCCGGAGGCAGCTTCATCGTTTTCTTCGGTTCTTCGGTCGATCGCAGAGTTTCATGGGTCAGATTTTGGCGACTGTTCAGGATAAGCTTCACGGTAAGTCACTTTTTCTTTCTCTTCCTTGATAAAAATCTCGTCGATCATCGTCAGCAATGCTTGGAGATGACGTGAATCCCAATTTAGGGAGGCAATGGAAGGAGAAACAGATTCGGAAGATTACAGATCGGGTGTTCAACCATATCAAAGACGACTCCGCCTCTAGGGATGCTCTGACTTTCGAGGAAGTCTACATCGCCGTCCTCTGCATCTTCAAGTAAATCAAACCCCTTCTTCTTCTTCTTCTTCTTCTTCTTTTTCTTAATCATTTTGGGGGAATCTCTCTGACCCTTTTGCTCTTGTCGTGTTGTGGATTTTCTTAAGCGACATCAACAAGCACTTGCCTGGACCCCACCAGGATCCTCCCACCAAGGAAAAGCTTAGATCTTTGATGAAGGTTCGTATTCCTAGCTTCGATTCCCAGTTATCGTTCCTATGATATATTTTTATTATAAGAAAAAGAATACCTAGCTATGGATTCTCAAGATATCGAAGAATTTCTGATTATGCACGAATCATGTAGATCATTTTTCCTGCTTCAACTGCTTGATCTGAGGTGGTTTCGTTGATTAACAAGAAATGGCCAAGCGCGTACACTCATTAAATTGCATGTTGACCTAGGAAGAAGATCATTCATTTTTCTACAGAAAACTCTAAAATTGTCTTGCAAAAACTTCGGTGGCCTCTAAAGCAAGACTATCAGTTTGTATTAAAGGAAGAACTTAATTCAAATTAACCTGATTTGCTTCATGAAGATCTCCCCTGATCTGGTAGCATTACTTGCATTGATTTCTTCCATTTGTTCCAAGGCAAACAGTTTCTGTGTCTTCTATTAGGATCTATCTGACATTAATCTCACTTGAGGGTGCTTTCATCTTCACCCAATATAATTATACTATTTACTGGTAGCTCATGGCTTCTAGCCCTGCTAAAAAAATAGATAAACTTAGACTAATCATTTCAGGTAAACGATAACAAAATGATAACAAAGGATATTAGGTGAGCAACAGCTCTCGACCTTTGCCTTCTTTAAGCCAATTGATATTGTTCCAAGTTTGTAGAAATAAAATCTAGTTAAATGATCTGGCTATTTCCTACAAAGAGAGCAATTGCAGAATAGATTTATGCATCTGATTAACTAGTTTGGATCTAAAGTTTGTGGTAAAGTTTATGCAACAACATAAGAAGTATGATATGATACTTCATAGAGAATCCATATGAAGCAGGCAATTTAATGAAACCACCTCAGATCAACACTCATTAAACAAAATTTTGTTTACAAATTTTTATCTGTAAAGTTCACATCAATTCTCTATGAAGTATCATATCATACTTCTTATGTTGTTGTACTACTTCCACCTTACCTAAGCTCTATTCCTCAACTTGTAGGAGTACGATGTTAATCTCGATGGACTACTCGACCGCGAAGAGTTTACCAAGTTCATACGAAAATTGACAAACGACACCTTATCGACAATTAGTGTGAATCTTATAATCGCACTCGTGCTGGCTCCGACAGTGGCACTGCTGACGAAGAGGGCAACCGAAGGGGTTCCCGGTGTGGGTAAAGTCGTGCAAAAGCTTCCGAGTTCCGTCTACGCCTCCATAATTACCCTTGGGGTTGTTGTCGTCCAAAAGTCTACTGAGGGTTGTGAATAATTCATCACTTCTTGTTCTGCTCAGGAACATTTATGCGCTCCTATTTTATATAGCGTAGGGAATATTTTCTACAGAAGTGAAGTTACTCATTTGTGTAATAATGTTGCTTATTGTTCTTGAGAAAATCTTTACCAATTATGTATGGTTGCTATGTCAATGAGCTAAAAACTGGACATTGTAATTAGCTGCTATTCTACTGTTTTATTGTTTTTATTTTTTTAACACTTCTTCAAGTTAGATTGAATATATGATTTGTAACTTTGAGTGAAAGTTAATATATGATTTGGATGGTGATTTAAAATTTGGACAAGCATAAGTACATGCATAATCACTCAAGTTTTAGTCCCCTCGAGGCGGTGTGATGGTTAAGATATGGGAGTTTGCTACATGAGGTCTAACGGTCGAATCTTGGTACGCCCGAGTATATACCTCTCCCATGTTTTGACCATTTGCACTTATGGTTAGTAGTCATCCGTGGTTTACCTCTTCCGTGTTGGCTCTGGGACGGGTTGGCGGGGGCGCTGGGGCGAGCGAATTCGCCTTTTGTCATATAATCACTTAAGTTTTTTTTTTTTTTATGCTACATGAGGTCTAGAGGTCGAATCTTGGCACGTCCGAGTATATACCTCTCTCATGTCTTGATCATTTGCACTTATGGCTAGTAACCACCCGTGGTTTACCTCCTCCGTGTTGGCTCTGGGACGGATCGGCGGGGACACTGGGGCGAGCGATTCGCCTTTTTTGCCACATAATTACTTAAGTTTTTTTTTTTTTTTTTTGGCTCTG
>JBAMIE010000107.1:6547895-6563563 GCA_037177295.1 Kaempferia parviflora
CGTAGATTATATGCAATGAAATATAAGTAGATGAGTGTAAAATAGTGCATAAAAACATACATAATCTACGCTCATCAATCAGGTTCAAGTTGACTCGATTTGATCCAAATTTAGAATTTAGTCACTTAGTGGGTATTTTTTTTTGGGTTAAACCAATTTATTTTAAAAAATAATAAGATGATTTTATGTATATTAATATCAATGTTAGTATGCTAATGGTGAAGTATTGAGATAAAATTAAATAATTATAGGAAAAAATAACTTTAAAAATAGTCATTTTGAATTGGGTTTTCGGGTTATTCGTGTCAGGTTTGGGTTGGATGGATTCGGGTTGTAACATTTAAGGTTAAATTCAGGTTCGGGTTGGGTTAAGATTAGAACTTAAAAAAAAAAAAAATTCAACCTAGCCCGAACCCAACCTAACTCACTCGAATTGACACCCCTACATGTTTGGCATTCTCTTGGGAGAAAAGGCAAAATTAGTATTATCTTTAAAATTTAGTGATAAGTTAGAGATACTTAGATAGATAATCTAGGTTTTTTTTGCTAAATTGTCATGATTATATGCCCATCATATGTCATAACATCATATCTTGTATTCGTGTGTTTATGAAAAACAACCATGTCATGTTATACATACATCATTTAGTTATGACAGATTTTATTTTGAAAATTACTCATCTTGATGTATGTCATCATCATTTTCATGCGTTATTTTATTTCCTTTTAATTAAGGAAAAATGACATTAATTATCAAATAACATCCTAGGTGAATGATCAAAGTTTAAAATACTGAGATAGATATGCATGATCTCTTAGATTAGGTAAAACCAATCTCTACATCTCACAAAGATCATAAGTTGACTTGTATATGTCTTTATGTATATTAGATACAAGTGAGATGTTAGGAGGATGAACCAAAACATAAGATGTTGATTTAGTACATTCTTATGAGTTTTAAATTCATTCAAACACATAGTTATGTGTCATCCAATCATTAGGAAAGCTAGTGTACAGGTCATGTACATTTAGCTCAAGGAATATGGTTGAAAATTAGTTTTCAAAATCATTTCAAAAATATTTTGGAAAACTTTGGTGATGACTATCTTGTGATATCAATCACCATTGAATAGTTGGATACAAACTAAAGCAAAACATTAAAGTCTTTAATGGTTTTGAGTTTTATGTCAATCTTTGAAAATGAGAGTTATTTTCACAAAAAACTATTTTCCCCTAATAATCTATGATACAAATAATATCTACATAAAGTTTCATGATTTTTGAAAAATTGTAAAATTATTTAGGAATTTTTGAATTTTGGTTGAAAATCGATTTCAGAAAATCAGAAACTCAATCAATTAGGTGATCGATTGGGACTATTCAATCGTTTAAGTGATCGATTGAACTGCATTTTCCACAAGCACAAAGGCTCACCTAATTTATCAGTTGATCGATCAAACATACTCCAACCGATCAGTTGATAGATTAAGAGTCTGATTTTGGCTGAAATGGTCTGATTTCAATCCATTAAGCCATTTTTAGTCATATCAACCCTCCCTAACTCTAATAAATACATTTATATGAATTTAAGGATAGTTTTCTGAATTAAAACAAGAAAGAAAATGGTTAAAGAAGACTAAGTTGGAGTTTAGGTGGAGGTTTGCATTCAAAGTTGAATTTTAAACCTCAAAACTTTAAATTTTAGGTTTCCTAAAGGTTTAGAAACTCCAAGTCATTGTTGGTACAATGATAGATGTTTAGAGCATGTTTTGAGGGGGAGTTGCACCTTAAAAGCATGATTCACATTTTATCTTTGGATAAGGAAACAATGGAAGGTTTGGAGACCTTCATTGTTGTAAATGCTAAAGGTTGAGCATTGGGAGACAATGGAAGATGGGAAATCTTCATTGTCATGAATGGATATTTTAGGCTAAGCATTCGATTGATGCTCAAGAGTGAACATTGGGCAAAATGAAGGGTGTGGGACTTTCATTATATCCCCTTAACCATAAAGACTGTAGGATGAGTTTTTGATATGTGTCAAAAAGGGGAGAATGTGTAGGGTTTAAGTTAGGGAGCTCTCCATATTTTAGGAGGGAATAATGAGTATAATTTAACTATATTTTCAAACATTACAAAGGGGAAGATTGTTATTGCAATTGTCTTCAAGTCAAATTGATCAGTTTGACTAAGCTTAAGTTGGCCGAGGCTTGAATTTTGATGTTTAACAATGTAAATGGATATTCTAGGTACAATTGTCTATTTAGGAGATTAACTGTCAAAGGTTGACCAGAAGTCAGGTAGGTCAAGGTTGATTGGATACTTGACTAGAAAGTCCTGGTGAGTGAAGTCGTGCAGATAAAAAGTTTTAGTGAGTTAAGCTAGACAGATGGAAAGTCCCGATGAATAAAGTCGAGCAGATGGAAAGTCCTAGTGAGTGAAACCAGGCAGATGAAAAGTTCTGATGAGTGAAGCTAGATAGATGGAAAGTCCTGGTGAGTGAAGCCAGGTAGTTGAAAGTTCTAGTGAGTGAAGCTAGATAGTAAAAAAATCCTGATGAATGAAGACAAATGGAAAATCCTAGTGAGTAAAGCTATGTGATGAAAAGTCCTGGTGAGTAAAGCCAAACATTAAAAATCTAAGTGGATTAAATTTTGACTAGACATCTAGTGGTTGGAAGTCCAAGTGGGTCAAATGAGTGACCAGACACTTGGTGGAGAAATCCTAGCAAGTCAAGGTTGACCGGATGTTAGGCAATGAGATATCCTAACTAAGGTTAGGTAAGATAAAAATTTAAGTGGGTCAAGGAAGAATACACTTGATGATCAGAAGTCTAACGGAAAGTTGGCAAAGATGAAGTTCGGACATAAGTGGGGTCAAAGGTTGATTGGATACTTGGCAGTCGTAAGTTCAAAGGGGAGTTAGCATGGAACGAGAAAGTTTCGATGTAGCAATCTTCCAAAGGCTATGACTTTCTACTTAAATATTGGAATGAGGTGATCTTAGATGTGAAACGAAACTAGTTTAGAATTATACACATTTTATTGCTTTGTTGGGGGGGGGGGTCAATCGATCAGGCAATCGATTGGTTGATGAACCATAATAAAAAATATATTTTGATCGATTGGGTAATCGATCAAGATCTTTCCTAGTTGATTGGTCAATTGATTGGGAGAGTGAATAGAGAGCTTTTGAATCGATCAGGTGATCGATTGAAGGTACTAATCGATTGGAAGAGTTCATGAGTGAACAGAGAGCTTTTGGATAGATTAGGTGATTGATTGAAGTTGTTGAATCGATTGGTTAATTGATTAAAGTTTGAAAAATAGTCATTTCATAGGCTTTAACGGGTGAATCCAATATGGCAATCGATTGGGATCAAGCCTCTAATCGATTGGGAACCAAAAAGAACATAGATAAAGGGCAAAAATGTAGATTCGAACACAATTCTCCTCTCTGATTCTTCTCCAACTCTCACGGTTGGTTCTTGAAGGCTCTTGGGGCAAAGTGCTACTGCATTTCCAAGCATCAAGAGGTGATCCAAGCAACAAGAAGAGAGCTAGCTAAGAGTTTATTGTCATAATTTTGTTTAGATTTTATTTGTATTAGTTTCTCCCTTTTTTCTTGTGTATTGAGAGATTGTACGAGGTTTCTCCACCTCAGGAGTGTTTCTGAAAAGGAGTGTTTCATAGTGGATGTGTGAGAAAGGGTTAGATCCTTGGATTAGTCTCCTTTTCTTGAGGTAGATACTATGTAAATTAAGGTGTTAGCATTTGTTTCCGATTTTTTCCGCTACAACATCATCAACTACGAAGCGAGCGAGCTATTCGACCCCCTAGCTCTGGGTGTTCCAACAATAATGGGTAAGATGCATGGAATGACAACCTTATAGAAGATATAACTAGAGGTTAATTGGCATGCGTGTGACATCAAAAATACACTTAAGAGGAGCCCTAGGAACATTAAAATAATATTGATGGATCATCTCTATAGACACCTGGGAAAGTGACTCTGTGAGGGGCTCAACAACTTGAGGAAAGCACGTAAATGTGTTATCCTACATCCTACACCCTAAAAATGATCTCAAAACTCTAGGAGTGAACTCAATGTGGATTCCTCCAACAATAGTCTCACATGTCTGACCGTCACAACCTATGGGATGTAGGTTATTATAGAACTCTTTATAGAGATCTATATTAACTGTATGCGTGCAATTAACCAACCCACCTAAACCTTAATGCATGATCGTGTCAATGATGTCGGGAGCTATCTCAATAACGTAGGGTCTATTGAGATACCTTATCGAGATACCAACAACTCATCATTGAGAAATTGGTACTCTAAAATCTTTGTCGTGTCACCTCAGAAGTAAACTGAGATTCTGTAGGAGCTTGAGGGGGTTGCTGAGAGGTTTCCTCTCCCGCCTTACATTTTTATCTAACTCTAAACCATGCAAATGCAAGACAATATACCCAATTTTGACCCAATCAAGTGAACAATCATGGAAAACATACACAAGAATTAGGGTTAGCAACTAATCAAGGAGAAATGGTAGTTTTGAGTATGGAAACTCGTTACCTACGATCCATTTTACTCTGATTTCAAGCTTGAAGTGGTGTTGTCATGATCTCCACTGAACCCTAAATTACCTAGCCTTAAAACTTGACTTTTCCTTTGATTTGAGGGAGAAAGATGGAAAAGGAAGCAGTTAGGAAGTAGATCTGAGGGTTTAGAAGGGTTTTCAGTGGCTTGAGAGGCTCAGGGAAGGGTTCTGGCGACTAAGAACAGCGAGCGGCAATGGAAACTAGGGTTTCTATCGCCACTCAGCCATGTGTGGCTTTTATAAAAATCCAAATACCAGTTGACTGATGAACTCATCAGTCGACTGCCCTTATAAAAAAACTCACAAAGACTTTTTATGTCGATGAACACTGTTACCAGTCGACTGATATACTTATCAGTCGACTCTCCTTCAACAAATCAAAACTCATAGAGCCTTCTATTTTAGGGGAACACTATTACTAATCGACTGATATACTGATACAGTCGATTGGCACATAGTGTCAGCCCTAAACCATTTCTGAACTCATATTTAGAAATGTATCAAAATTTTCAAAAACCTCCAAAACTTCTAAAATTTTATAGCGAGATATGATTTATTAGTATCAATTTGGGAAAAATAAACATAAAAATGTATGTATCTCAGATCTCAAGATAGAGACCACACCCAAAACTATCTAAAATGGTTCAATGGAACTTTGACCTAAAGTCCTAGTTTTGGCTTTCTCTTGATATTTTTGATCATGTCAAACCTTAATGTATTCCTTGCATTGGTTTATTTTGCAATGATACACTTAAAACATAATTTCATGCCTTTATAAGCATATTTCATAATTTCATGCATGGGCACATTGTTTGAAATTTTCAATCATATTCTAGGAGCTATGGGCACATGGATTAGTAGCAAGCGTTCCCAATGATTGGTCTAATAAAGGATTAATGTCGCTAGATGACAAGTTTGACTCAAAGTAATGAATCATAACTAGCATGATGAACCAAATGCTTCTTTCTAACATCTCACATGATGTCTAAGTTACTGAATACCAAAATCAAGGATTCTTAAGGCTTTTGTGAGATGTTGTGAGATATATGCCTAAAGTTATAAGCTATGGAATCATGCATGACTATGCCCAATTACTCCATAGAGAACATACCAAACCCTCTCCTAAGTGAGGTAAACTCCGCTTCAGGTAGAGGCTTGGAAAAGATGCCAGTAAGGTTAGACTTAAAATCAACATACATAAGTTCAATATCTTCTCTTATCGCATGATCTCTAATAAAGTGATATTTAACTTTAATTTGCTTTATCCTAGATTGATGAATCAAATTTTTAGTCAAATTGATGGTGCTCACATTATCACACAAAATCTTGACTTTGGAGTAGTGAAGTGCATAATCTTCTAGAGTATGAATCATCCAAAGCAATTGAGTCACACAACCACCTATGGCCACATATTCGGCTTCGGTTGTTGACAAGGCAACACAAGGTTGCTTTCTACTACTCCAATTCATTAGGGAGGATTCAAGAAATTGACATCCACCACTAGTACTCTTCCTATCTAATTTACAACTAGCATAATCAGAATTAGTGTACCCTACCAAATCAAAATTTTGAGTCCTAGGATACAAAAGATCTACATTAAGAGTACCTTTAATATATCTCAAGATTCTTTTAATGGATATTAAGTGAGGCTCTTTTGCACAAGTTTGGTATCTTGCACACATATTTAACGCAAATAAAATATCTGATCTACTAACGGTTTGGTACAATAAATTACCAATCATACTCTTATATTGCTTTGGGTTTATTGATATACTTCTTGATCACCATATATTTTAGTATTAGTACCCATAGGAGTAGGCACTATTTTAGTATTTTCCAAACCCAATTTCTTAATAATTTTCTTAGCATACTTGCTTTGATAAACATGCGTTCCTTCACTAGTTTGTTATATCTGTAACCCTAGAAAGAAGGTTAATTTTTCTACTAGACTCATCTCAAACTTATTTTCCATCTGTTTGGTAAAGTCTTCAAGGAGCTCATCATTTGTTGACCCAAAAATAATGACATCAACATATACTTGAGAAACAAATATATCCTTACCTTTAGTCTTTAAAATAATGTTAGGTCAATTTGTCCTCTTCTAAAGTCCTTAGAGATTAAGTAGGTTGAGAGTCTTTCATGCCAAGCTCGAGGAGCTTGTTTTAACCCATATAAAGCTTTCTTGAGCCTATAAACATAACATGGGTAATCTACATTCTCAAATCCAAGTGGTTTCTCTACATAGACTTCTTCCATAATAAACCCATTAAGGAATGACGATTTCACATCGATTTAAAAAAGTTTAAAACTCATGTTAGCGGCATATCCTAATAAGATCCGGATGGACTCTAATCAAGCTACTAGAGCATAGGTTTCATTATAATCAAGTCCCTCAACTTGATTGAATCCCCTATGAATTATAATATACACACACAATCATATCAAGGAAAAGGATCATAACAATGCACCATGCCATATAACATTCACAATAGATCTATGACATATAATTTACTACAATTTCAATAATGAATTATGAGTTGCAATGCCACAGCATAGCTGAGAACAAGAAAACTATTCATAACAATTTGTGTGTTGCACACAATCTGTTCTCAACTGATGCCAACCCGAGATGTCCCATAGTCATGTATGTTTCTATCAAACAAAATCAGACTATAGCAAGCGTTCACAACACGTATGAAGATGGTATATCTTTTAGTTCATTCAACATAAAACAAATACTCACAATATGATGCAAATCTTAATAAAAGCTCATGTAGTTTCCATATCCCATATTAAAACATTACTACAATATAGTATATATCTTCACAAGCGGCTCTGATACCACTGTGAGATTCTTGAGTACAAAAACAAGATAAACATAGCAGAATAACATAAACACGAACCTTTCTAGAAGATCCATTTGAAGGAAACTGTATACTAGTTGAATCAAGAGTTTTACCTTTGTTGTGCAGACAAGAACTCCCAACAACAACTTTATCCTCAATGGATCCCAGTGCGATCAAGTGTTTGTGCCTCTTTTGGTATCCACATGAACACACTCTCCGTCCATCTCACAAACTCACATTCGGAGAAGAACAACTAAAGGGATGTTAGATCCTTAGTATTATTCGGCCAAGAGAGGAGAAGAGAAGAAGAAGGCAAGAAGAGCACTCAAAAGTCTCATCATTTCGAAAATGAGCAAAAATCCTTTTATAATCATCCAATGAATACCAAGGGTTTTTTGTCTCTTAGTCTTCTTCTCTTAATAATGAATTAATATCCATTAATCTTCTTAATAGATTGAATGTTAACATATTTGACCATTAACCTAATAAGTCAATAAGTCTAACTCATTAATCCAATGAGTCTAATTCGAATCCATTTAAATATAACTCAATGAGCCAAATCCAAATTAGACTTAATCCAATAGAACAATCTGCATCCATTAACCCAATAAGCCTAATCATCTCATAATTGTCTCTTAGGGCTAATACTAACAAGGTGCTAGAAGATTCATCAAATTCAACATTATATGATTCCTCAACCGTTTGAGTCTTCTTGTTGTATACTTTTTATCCTCTACTAGTAGATGAGTATTCAACTAGGATTCACTCATCTAACTTAGACTCAAATTTTCCTAAGTTATATTTGGTATTTAGGATATAAATCTTGCAACCAAAAACTTTGAAATAATGAATGGTACGAATAGTCTCATTCCATAATTCAAAAGGTATTTTTCCTAAAAACCTATGAATCAAGACACGATTTTGGAAATAGCATGCAGTATTTACCGCTTTAGTCCATAAGTAGCTAGGTAAAGAGTATGCATTAAGCATAGTCCTAGCCTCCTCTTGTAGAGTATGATTTTTTCTTTTCACTACACCATTTTGTTGAGGTGTTCTTGGACAAGAAAATTCATGCTTATACCCATTTTCTAGACAAAACATAGAAAATTTTAAATTATCAAACGCTCCACCATGATCACTCCAAATTTGATTGATTTTGAGGTTCTTTTCGTTTCTACCCTTTTGTTAAATCCTATGATTATTTCTAGAGTTTCATCCTTATGCTTCATGAAATAAACCCAAATATATCTAGAAAAATCATCAACTATCACTAAGCAATATTTGTTACCTATCAATGAAGGAGTACTATGACAATCAAAAAAATCCAAATGAAATAATTCTAATGGCAATGAAGTACTAGTTAGAGTTTTACATTTGTGTGATGATCTAGATTGTTTACCCTCTTGACATGCATCAGACATTTTGTTTTTGATGTACTTGATTTTGGGTAGTCCCTTTACTAGCTCTATCTTGGCTACCTTGGCTATGTCTTCATGTTGATATGTCCAAGTCTTCTATGCAATAGCCAACCCTTCTCTTCTTTTGATATTAAACACTTAATAGAAATGTTAGAAGCATAGGAAAGATCAACATAATAAAGATTTGTTTTCCTATATCCTTCCAACACAAAATTTTCCAAGCTATTGTGTTTAACCAAGCATTTGTTAGAGTAAAAATCTATATTATATCCTGCATCACATAATTAGCTAACACTAAGCAAATTAAACTCCATATTCTTAAATAATAGAACTTCATGAATGATGATTGTGGGTGATACCTTAATTGTACCTCTACCTATAATCTTCAGCTTCCCACTATTCCCATATGATATCATTCCTTTTTTTATATAATTTATTGTAGAGAGTTTGCTCACATCACTGGTCATATATCTTGATCAACCGATATTCACAATCCACATACTTGAATCCTTCTTCTCTTCTACCTAAACAACATGAAAAACACAACTCTTTGGTACCCATGAACTTGATCCAAAAATATCATGCAAGTATTTCTTAGGTACCCAAGCTTGTCTAACCTTGCCCTTAAGGTTTTTCTTGATTTTGTTTCTAGATGAATCCTTTCTAGATCCATTAATTAGGGACATGTAGATAACTTTTTTTCCTTTAGGCCTATATCCTATTTTGGCTTTTTATAAACAGTTCTTTAGTCTCTAATAATCATATGTAGATGTTTTGATCTATTTATGAATTTCTCTAAGCATGCTCTTTGCTCAATCACTTGATTCTTCAAGTCATCATTTTCATCCTTAAACATACTTGACTCACTAGATATGCATGCATCATTCTTGACAACCTTAAGTTCTGCTTTTAAGGCAGTAACCTTAGATTGTGACTTAACTAAAGCGTTCTTGAGACAAGCAATAGTTTTATAAAGAAGTTATATTTCTGGAGATTATTTTACCTCATCATCACTAGATGGCGATTCATCACTTGATTCTTCACTTGAATATTCTTCTTGACTTGAGGCTTCCTTGTCATCTTCAAATGCCATAAATGTCATGTGCCAAGTGACATGGCATAGTTTCTCCTCATCCGATGACTCATCAAAGCTTTTAGTATCCCATGTGGCTTGGGCTACCATGGTCTCCTTCTTCTTCTCCTCCTTTTTTCTTCTTCTCCTTTTCTTCTTTCTTCTTCAATTTCAGACAATTTGGCTTGATGTGACATTTCTTGTTTCATTCATAACAAATGACATTAGTGTTAAAATTTGAACTTTGACTACTCTTACCTCTTGAGGGTTGGAACATTTTCTTCACATCACTCTTTTTGAATCTTCTTATTTTCCCCATCATTTTCCTAACAAAGTGAGCTACTTCACTAGCCGATATTTCTTCATCGCTATCCAATGATTCTTTCTTGGATTCCGACGATGAAGATTCTTCCTTCTTCTCCTCTCCTTCTTCTCTACAACAAGGGCTAAATTTTTGTCTTTTGAAGGCATGTGAGCTTGTTCATGAAGTTCAAATTCACAAAATAATTCATGAATCTTAATTATGGATAGATCTCTAGATACCTTATATGCATCAACCATTGCTGCCCATAAGGTATTTCGAGGAAAGGATTGAAGAACATACCTTACTAGATCTCGATTTTCAAGTTTCTCACCTATGACATGAAGCACATTCACTATTTCTTTCAATATACTGTGCATTTGGCTCATAGTTTCATTTGTTTTCATGGTGAAGGTTTGAAGTTGACCCACCAAAAGATCTCTCTTAGCTCTCCTTGTGTCTTTTGATCCTTCATTCAACTCAATGAGATTTTTCCATAGCTCTTTGGCGGAGTTAAATGATCCTACTTTGCTTAATGGCTCCTTGGAGAGTCCACATTGTAGATTTGTTATGGCCTTTGCATTTTCTTGAGTCTTCTTTGAAATAGTTTTTGGTCAATCCTTGGTTGGAAGAGGTACTCCAATGATTTTTTGAACCCATCTACAATACTAAACTAATTTTCAATATCATTCATTAAATAATACTCCATCCTATCTTTCCAATATATGAAGTCATTGTCGTCGAAGAAAGGTAGTTGAGTGGTGCTATATCCCTCTTGCAATGCCATTTTCAAGCTTCGGTTGAAAGTTAGTTCTTCTGAGATGAAGAAGGCTTTGAAACCACTTGTTAGTCCTTGATCAATAGGCTAGAGGGGGGTGAATAGTCTTTCTTAAAATTCATCCTACAACTTTGTTAGCGGAAGTAAAACAAAAATTGAAATCTATAATGAAATACAAATGCTAACTCGATGATGTTACGTGGTTCGGAGAAAAGAGCTCCTACTCCATGACATATCTTTGATGTGGACAATCCCACAATCCATCAGTGCATCAAACTCTGACTATAACCTCTTTCTTAGTGGAGAAACCTTCACAACACAAAATCCTCTCTTCTTATTACATGATGGAAGTAAAGCTTAGGAAGAAGAGAGAATGAGAAATTTTGAGCTTTAGAATCAGTTGGAGAGCTTATCAGATGTATCAAGTGAAAATTTGTTGTCTTCTCCAAGTTATAAAGCTTTATATTGAGATACCCAAATCCTGATCACTAGTCTACTGATAGACATGCAGGTAGACTATGTTGGTGCAACGCAGGCCGACTAGAGGGGGTGAATAGCCTGCAATAAAAGATTTATAACATCAAGCTAACTCTAGCCAATAGTTCAACAAATTAATAATAAACACAATATAAAAGAAAGAGGCTTGATAGTTACTTGGTTACAACATAGGTGGTTGTTAATTCAAGACAGTTAAAAGCTCATTAAAATCCCCGTTGTTGAAGGCGGAGAAGCCTTTTACAGACACTTAAAGCTCAAAAGTAGACTAGAAATTGAATACAGATGTTATGTACAAGTTGTTGTGTTATTCCTAGCTCTAGGGATTTTTTTATAGCTCATAGAAAAAGTTACCCATAGCTTGAAGACCCTGTTTATCTTCGGCTAACGGACACTGAAGATGCCTTCAGTGCGCCTGAAGGTGCCTTCCCAGTTGCCTTCCAAGCGTCGGAAGGCGCCTTCTCCAATTTGGTAAGATGGCACCTCCCAGCTCGTTGGAGGCGCCTTCCACAAGGCAGATCAGCCTTAATTTTATCTTCTTCACGTGGGTGATGCTTTGGTTGTCAGGAGTTGGGCTCATCCGAACCCAACTTTGACCTTCTCCTTAAGTAGGCTTCCATTCTGACTTCTCATCCCTCGGACCACTTCGCACGTCTTTCTCATCCACCAGTGTACTCTTCAATAGCTTCTCTTCCCTTAGACCCACTGAGCTCGTCGACTCACTTCCCGTGTCGTCCGCTGCGTCTTCTGGCTGACTTCTTGTGTTCCTAAGTCCCTACACATTGAGATACAAGGATCAAATACACAGGACCTAACTTTAACATGGTTGATTATATCAAAACTAACCTGGGGTACTTATAATCTCCCCCTTTATGTATATCAACCCAAGTTAAGTTAGGGTCAAACAACAATAATATAAGCAATAAATAAGTAAGTGCAAGAAATTTGTATAAATTGCAAATTCAAACCAATAAAAAAAATAGATTCTTCCCACTAATTTTAGCCCCTTACTTTTTCTCCCCATTTGATCACAATAAAAATAGATTTAACTTTTTAGGATTTTAATTTTAAATTTAATTTTAAATATTGGAAAATTTTGAAAAATTTTACTATTGTAAAAGACTATTCAAATCTGCAAAAAAAAAAAAAAAAAAAAAAAAAAAAAAAAAAAAAAAAAAAATTACAAGAAGATGCACTTTTATAATCGAAAAATAAATTAGTTTTGAAAAAACATTATTTTTGCTATGATAATTAAAAAAATATGTTTGAACTCAAAAATTCATGAAAAAAATTTATAAGTATGGGAATGAAAGATTATAAGTTCAGAAAATTAAATTTCTAAAAATTTAATTTTTAAACATTTTTAAATTTAAAAATTTTTGTTTTGATATAAAATTCATAGAAAAATAATTATTTGTAAAAAAAATTTCCTAACTTTTGCTTCTATTTCTTAATTAATATAAAAATAATTTATGTGTAAAATTGACAAAAATATTTTTGTATTTAAAAATAGATGTTTTCAAAATGAATTTATAAAAAAATTCATTATTGCCTAGAAATTTTTTTAAAAAAAAATTGTATGAACAGAAATATTAATGTTTTATCCCCAAAAAAAAAAATTTAGGAAAACTATATTTTAAAAAGAAATCTAGCATAGAAGATGGAATGAACAATTAATTCAAGCATGATTTTGGAACCAAATATAGGTTCATAGATTAACCAAGTATTTTCTAGAAATAAATTTTTGTGATAAATTCCTAATTTGGACCTTGTGAAATATAAGTAATAATTTCTCTATTATTATTTCTAAACCGTGATATTTGAAAAACAGTTGAACATGCATAATCATTTTTCAGTTTTTCTATTTGTTCTTTCTGTTTATCATTTTCTAGTTTTAGGTTATCATACATGGTTAAAGGACATGAATTTGCTAAGTTTAATTTTATTTCCATATTTCCATTTTCTAGCTTAGCAATGTTTCTTATAAGCATCTTAATTAACTTAAAAAATAGTTCAAGAGGTAAGGCACGTTCACTTACCTTGTGCTCTGACACTCCCCCTCCATCGAAGCTTTCTTCCGACGATGCTCACCTTTCGTTGATATTTTCTTCTGATGATTCTCCCCCTTCGTCGATGATCATCTCTGAATTAGTTTCTTCATCACTCTAATGATTCACCATTAGAGCTAGTCTGATGTAGGCCTCGATCTCGGACTCGGATGAAGACTCGTCTCATGTCACCTTTTGGTTCTTGTGCTTCATTTGTCTAGGTCCTTTTTCTTTTTCTTTTTCTTTTCCTTCTTCTTTAGTTTAGGGCAGTCATCTTTGATGTGCCCTTCTTCTTGACAGTTGTAACATCAAACCTTTCTCTTCTTTGATTATGCTTCTTTGCCTGTGACTTATGAAACTTATTAGATTTAAGAAATTTACTAAAATTCCTTACCATTAGGGCTACTTCATTTTCATCAAGTGAGTCTGAATCGGGTTCATCCTTTCTCATAGCTCTTAAGGCCATGTTGTGAGTTGATTCCTTCTTTTGTTCTGCACATCTCAATTCATGGATGTTAAACGTAGAAAATAACTCCTCTATATTCATTACCTCTAAGTCCCTAGAGATGTAATATACATCTACTAGGGTTGACCATTCTAGCGTTCTAGGGAAGGCATTAGCGAATCTCGGTTGGTTACCTTTTCTCCGAGATTCATGAGTTTGATAATTAATTCCTTCAACTTGGTGTGAAGTTGAACAACCGTTTCACCTTCTTTCAGTCAAAGGTTGGTGAGTTGGTTCTGGAGCAAATCTCGTCTTACGTGTTTCGCTTCCATGGTTCCTTCGTGTAGTTCTAGGAACTTCTCCCAAAGTTCCTTTGCTGATTCGTAAGAGCTAATTCTACTGACTTCTTGCTGAGGTAGCATACTCAGCAGATAAAACTTTGCTAGTCCGTTTACTATGAAGTCTACTTGCTCCTTCTTAGTCCATAGATTTTCTTCTTTGTCTTTTCCTTATTGGTCCTTGGGGACTACAAAACCATATTTAATTATTCAAAATCAATTTTAAAGAATACCTCTATAACCTTTTTCCACATAGTGAATTCTTCCTCGAATTTTGGTTGGTAGATGTTTGTTCCAACCATCGTCTTGTTGCTTTAGTCAGCGATTAGTCCTTCTGAGGCAGTTGGGCTCTAATACCAATTGTTGGTGTAGCGGAGGCTAGCTAGAGGGGATGAATAGACTACAATAAAATATTTATAATCTCGAGCTAACTCTAGCCAGGATACAAGGTTAGTTCAACAAAGAAAATAATAAACACAACATAAAAGAAAGAGGCTCGATATTTACTTGGTTACAACTTAGGTGGTTGTTAATCCAAGATGCTTGAAAGCTTATTAAAATCTCCTTTGTTGAAGATGGAGAAAGCTCTTACAAGGACTTAAATCTCAAAAGTAGACTAGGAATTGAATACAGATGTTGTGTACAAGTTGTTAAGTTATTCCTAACTCCAGGGGCCTTTTTTGTAGCTCCTGGAAAAGTTACCCGCATATTGAAAGCGCCTCCAGGTGGCTCCGAGGTGCCTTCAAGGGATATTGTTTTATCTACCAAAGATAAAATTTTATTTTCAGCTAACAGGCGATGAAGGCGCCTTCAGTGCGCCTAAAGGTGCCTTCCCCAGGAACCTTCTAAGTGTTGGAAGGCGCCTTCTCCAGTTTGATGCGACAACGCCTCCCAGCTTGTCAAAGGTGCTTTCCACAAGGTAGATCAGCCTTTAGCTAATCCTCTTCACATGGGTGATGATCTGGTTGTCTGGGTGTTGAGCTCACCCAAACCCAACTCTGACTTACTCCTTGAGCAAGCTTCCATTCTAACTTTTCATCCCTCATACGGCCGTGCACGTCGTTCTTGTTCGCCGGTGTGCTCTTCCGCAGCTTCTTGTCCCTTGGACATACCGAGCCTGTCGACTTGCTTCCTATGTCGTCCTCCTCATTCGCCGTGTCTTCTTTTGATTTCTTGTGTTCCCAAGCTCCTACTGATGAGCGTAGATTGTATCATTTATTCTGCATTATTATTGGCTCATCACTGCAATTTCATTGCTTATGATCTACGTATTTCATTCCCTCGTATATGTTTTTCAGCATAATTGCACCGTTTTGTTCGGAGA
>JBAMIE010000107.1:6571900-6594120 GCA_037177295.1 Kaempferia parviflora
TATATACACACACGGACGAATGTTGCAAGATAGTGTTTTATTTTATTTATTTATTTTTTGAGTTTTTTGTTTTTTTTTTAGGTTATGGGTATGCCATTTAGGATTTTATCTTTAAGGTTTAAAAATTAGGTTATAGTATTAAATAAAAAAAATTAGGTATTCACTGAAGGTACAACGTAAGATTATTAGGGTAAATATATATACATGACATTTTAGCTTCCACACCCACCATGGGTGCCTAGCGTAGACACCCCTTCACCTATCAAGATCTGAGGTGCCTCGATGGTTTTTTTTTGTTTATTTTTTTTTTAACTTTCAGTTGTGCCAATAAAATTTTACTTTTATAATTTAGGGGATGAGTTATACTATTAAGCACGAAAAAAATTTTATTTAAAAAAAAAATAAATGTACACCGAGCGTGTAGGATAAATGGGCAGGATATCAAAACTATATATATAACAGGGTGATACCCTGCACACCCACGATGGATAGGTGACTCTCTATATGGGAGCCACCTCCCATTGAATGGAAGATGCCTTCCATGCAAAGTTGCCCACAGTGGTCGCCCATCGTGGATGTATAAGGTAACCCTGTTGTAATCATATCAGGCTTAACTTGGGCCTGATACAATTTATATCAGGCTCACGTATAGGATTTTTACAGATTCTTCCTTATTACATTGTAACACCTTCGAGAAGTCAAAAATAAATAATGGATAGCATATTTGAACTCCTTGCAACCTCTAAAATCTACAGAAACTGAAATAGATACAATCGGAGCTCTCTAGGTCTATTAGTGGATTTTGGTCAAAACTCACTAATGGATCTAGAAAACTCCGATTGTACTTATTTCAATTCCTGTGGATTTCAGAGGTTGCAAGGAGTTCAAATATGCTATCCATTATTTATTTAGCTCATCAAAGGTGTTACAATGTAATAAGAAAGAATCGATAAAAATTCTCATGTATGAGATTGATACAAATCATATTACTCCCAACGTTGACCTAATATGAAAGAGAGTGTATAAGGTATAGGTTGAGGATTCAATTTAACTAATCTAATTAATTCAATTTAGCTAATCTAAGTCAACTAATTAGTTTAATTCAACTAATATAATAATTAGATTAATTAAATATAATTAATTAGATTAGTTAGTTTAATTCATTAGATTAGTTAGGGTAATTCATTTAATTAGATAGATTAAAATAATATGTTTAATTTAGTTAATTAGAATAATTGAATTAGATTAATTAAAATAGCTAGATTTATTTGGTTAATTAGTTTAGTTGTATTAAGTTGGTTTATTAGATTAATTATATTGAATTAATTAGACTAATTAGGTTAGTTAAAGTAATTACATGGATTAGATTACTTAGTTTAATTTGGTTAATTAGATTAAATAAATTAAATTAGTTAGTTTAATTTAGATAATTAGATTAATTATATTGAATTAATAAGTTAAATTAGGTTACTGAAATTATTTAGATTAATTAATTTAAATTAATTAGAATAGTTGGATTAATTGAATACTTAGATTAGTTTATTATATTAATTAAATTGAATTAAACCCTTAATACTAAAATTTTATTAATCCCTTTAACACCATAATATTTTAAACCTAACACGTGGGTCTGACGTTGAGGTTTTTTGTTGACTCTTTTTAATTGCATTGTAACACTTTCAAGTAGCCGCAATAAATAATGGATAGCATATTTGAACTCCATACAACTTCAGAAATCCACAGGAATTGAAATGGGTGCAATTGGAGCCCTCTAGGTCCATTAGTGGGTTTTTGTCAAAACTCACTTATGGACCTAGAGATCTCCGATTGCACCCATTGAACCCCTGCAAATTTCTGATGTTGTAAGGAGTTCAAATATGCTATCGATTATTTATTTCGACTCCTTGAAGGTGTTATAATGTAATAAAAAAAATCAATAAAAAATTTCAATGTTGTACCTGATATGAATCATATCTTGCCCACTCATATCAGGCTCAACGACCTATGTTATTCATGTATGCATGCAAAAAAAAAAAAAAAAAAAAAAAAAAATAGAGTAAAAAGAAAGAGAAGAGTGGGAAAAAATATTATATATATGAGAGAGAGAATACAGAAAGGGAGAATGAATAAAGGAAATATATTGATAGATTTATTAAAAAATTAAAGTATAAAGACGACTTAAAAAAAAATGTCCTCTATAAATTCTATAATAACATATATCTTTATTAATTTTAAAATTTCGCGTACGCTTTTGGTAAAATCTCGTATATAAAACAAATGCAAACGCCATAACTTTGACTCGAAGCCATCCATAGTTTTGACAGATGCAAACGCCAGCTGTCAATTGAAGTAAACAATAACATCAGTGGTCACTTTCATTAGCTCGCTCATTTTAGAGTTCTTAACCCTCTCCGACTATAAAATTTATTTTAGTATAATTTTATATTAATTTATTATTATTTTAATATCAAATATTTTTTTCAACTCCAATCAATATATATTATTTCTTATATAAAAAAAATAATCCTTAAAATATTCTTTAAAACATCTTATAATTTATTATTCAACTTACATATTAATTTGTTAATTTTTTATTATGATAATAACAATTATTATTAAAATTAATAATTTTACAATATAATTAATTTTACGATATTATATTTTTATTTACAAGAAAATAAAAATCATCATAAACTTTTAAATAAAATCATTGAAAATAAAATAATTATATTTGTATGATATTAATTTGTTAATAGACAATCATAAATAATTAAAATAAAATATTTTAAATATTTTCATAAAACAAATAACACTTACCATCATTATAAACTTTAAATAAAATCATTTAATATATTATTTTAATAGTAAAAATATATTAAAAAAATAAATACTTGTACCATTTTAATATAAGTGAACAATGTAACACCATCACTAAAATAGTGTAAATTAAAAGATATTAATTGGGGTATATTTGAGGTTCCTTTTATACTATTTTAGTATAAAAGGTATCCGATTAGAGATGACCGTCAACGTCTACAAACACTCGGAATTTTCGCCCAACCATGCCACGTATAATTTACCCAAATCTTCCACCCATTAGCTGTAAAAATACCCAGAACACAAAGAGATTATGAAATACAAAATACCGAAATTATTAGCGCTCAGTGAAATTGGTACTTAATTTATCTTCTTCCTTCTCACTCCATGGGCAATTGCTTACTCTATAAAGGCCAACGACTGAAGCGAATGCTTCAATCCACTAGCAAGTATGTTTATTCTTTGAGTGCAGTGGGATGTCTCTCTGCTGAACGCAATCGCCTCCGCTCTCCTATCCACTCCTCTAGCTCGACCTTCTCACGGCAGCAGCGGGGAGTCGAGAACTTCCGTTGAGGCGAAGGGATCGATCCATCGAAGGTGCGGTTTTCCCAGATCTGGTTCCGTTTTCATGTCATTCACTTTCTCTGTTGTAGTATGATTCAAAACGGGCTCTCCTTTCGCTATCCATTCCACTGCCCTGCCGCTTTGAGTTTCTCACTGCTGTTTGCTCTCGCTCCCTTTTTTTTTTTTACTCCAACTGGTCTTCTGGAGTCCGGCTTGAAGGAATTAGGACGCGGATCCTAGATCGAGCATTCTCGATCTCTGATAGCTGGGAACGAATGGTTTCCTGTTTCTTTGCCTGGTACGCTTGTGCCGGTGGCCGTGGGTTGTGATATGGAATTGGGGCTGAAGTCTGTTTCCAGCAGGATGTCCTTTTACTGCAATTTCTGCTACTCCATCTCTGTAGGATGGCGTTTAGTCATCTATCTCCGTCTAGTTTTCTGTACTCCATCGTCTTCTTGGTTTGGATAGTCTATTGATCTTTATGAGGATTCAGTGATCAGTTGAGTAATCTCCTTCACTTGAAAACATATTGTTATAACTTGGATCTGTTTATGAGTTTGGGCAGAATGGCATTAGGTCTACCAGAAGGTGGAGATTTTTTTTCCTAGTAACCTTCGATGACGTTTACTGTACGAAATTTGTTATTTAAAAACTTTTCTAACAATAGAATGGCATGATTATCTGTGAAATTGTATTTTTCTGCTGAAGGCATCTAGGTTTATCTAAAACTCTTAAATCCAAACTTTTGAGATGGTTAGCTCAAGGCAATCAATTTAATCACGCTATAATTGTTCGCACTTTATCATGGGAAATGAGTTTGACATCCTTTTTATTTTGAAATGAGGTGCGATCAAGAATACACATTGATATTCAAGACTCTGCTGAACTACAAATTTCCTCTTGACTTGATTGCCTTTGGATTGACAATGATCTATGAAACTGTGTTTGTGCCATAAGCAGTTCCAGAATTTGTAGTCAAGGATTTTCTGAAGTTTTCTCATTTATTTTTTAAATGATCAGTTATTTATTTATTTTTAATATGCCAGAATGGTTATGTATTATGTTCATTTATCATAAAATACTCCTCCTACCTCCTAGCCACTTGGCGGTCGGCTATAAGCTGACCCTGTGATCTACCTCCCTTTACATAACCTGGGATGGGCTGGGAGGGGTGACTAGGGTAAGCGTAAGCACTAATCACCTTTGCTACAATTTATTAATGTTGCCTCAACAATTTTACTTTCTTCTTCAATTTTTTTTAAATGATGGTGTTACTATCCTTGACATTTTGCTGATGTTTGCTTGTTTTCTTTCAGGCTTTCATTTTAGGAAGACAAAAGAAATAATGAAGAATAAAGACCATAGATCAGAAGCATATGTTGATAGAAGCTCTAGAATTGTTCCAGTGACTTTAATGCTCATTGTCCTATGTGGGTTTTCTTTCTATCTAGGAGGCATCTATTGCTCTGAAAAGAACAGATACTTTAACATGGATGTTGCACCAGCTATTCAATTGCACAATAAATCTTCTGCCACTTCTCTTCAAATTGACTCAGTTGAGTTTCCTGAGTGTGGTATTGACTATCAAGATTACACACCATGCACAGACCCCAAGGTATATTCAAGCTTTGATCACTACAATTGATGCAATGAAATCTGAGATTGTAGGATCTAATAAACCGGAGGTATCAGTATGCATATTCCAACTATTTAATAATGCTTTAGAAGTTGCCAAATGTAAAAGTATTGCATTCCTTGCCATCTAATGGATCAATCAGTCTTCTCTTCTTTAGGTTCTCTTAGTTTATTTCTTTTTTGCTTTATTGGATTTTCAATTGTCAAAATATTATTCCTAATCATAAACCTTGATTTTTTTGCTAGCCCTATCTTACAATTTACCTTTCTTGAATCTTGATTCAGGATCATGTATACATTGTTTTGTCATACAATGTTTTACACTCTATTTCAAGTTACAAGTTCCATAAATTCAAAGAATGATAATTATGAGAATTTTAGTAGTTTAATAATGTGGCATCCAAGCATTTGGTATGTAACTCCTGTTAGATATTATCTTGATAGTCACATGCTTTTTCTTTTCATGTAGAGGTGGAGAAGGTATGGTAATTACAGGCTTAGTTTCATGGAACGCCATTGCCCACCAATGGCTGAGAGAAAAGAATGCTTAGTGTCTCCACCTCTTGGGTATAAATTGCCAATGCGATGGCCAAAGAGCAGAGATCAATGTTGGTATAGGTATTCTTTCTTTACATTGTCCTGATACTTTGCCTTGTAATCATAAATTTCTACAGATTTTTCACTTAGTCATGACTAGGTATTCAGGTAATCCTCATGTTCACTCTTTTGAATATGGTCCAGAAATGTGCCTTATGATTGGATCAACAATGAGAAATCAAATCAACACTGGCTCAGGAAAGATGGAGAAAAGTTCATTTTTCCAGGTGGAGGTACTATGTTTCCCAATGGAGTTGGTGCTTATGTTGAATTGATGCAAGATCTTATTCCTGAAATGAAAAATGGAATTATCCGAACTGCTATTGATACTGGGTGTGGGGTGAGTGCTGAACAATCAAATTGAACTGTTTTTGTCAGTGATATTGTAACTTGTGTCGATCCCCAATTGGTTATAAGACAGCAGTGGGGCCATCATTATTTCCCACATTCTTTCTTTTATTGGAACAAGAAATCCCTCTAATCTAACTATATCTTTAAATTGTTAGTCAAACAACCGTTCTCATTTCTTATTAGTTTAGCTCAGATAAGAACTACGCCATTCACTAGCATCCATGTACATGTTGATGGTTATCTTGATAGTCTGAGTATATAAGTTTACCTTCCAGAAATCTTTGTGATTTTTCACCTTTTGAACTAGGCAAAGGTGCTTTGATGGTTAAGGGCTTGAGACTAAGCTAATCATAATTTTCAATATATATCCAACCGATTGATCTAGATTTGATCTTGTCATGTTGTGGTCAGGCAATATAAAGCAACCAATATCAGATATAAGAAAGTTAATTAGATCCATCACGACATTATTATATATTATTCATGTTTACTGATTCTATCAACCATAGCATTGCATTTATGCTCAACTAATCTGTGTTGCTCATTTTCACTGATAGGTTGCAAGCTGGGGAGGTGATTTGTTAGACCGTGGCATATTAACTGTTTCTTTGGCACCCAGAGATAATCATGAGGCTCAAGTACAGTTTGCTCTTGAGCGTGGGATTCCAGCCATTTTGGGCATCATTTCGACTCAACGCCTTCCATTCCCATCCAATTCATTTGATATTGCACATTGTTCCCGATGTCTTATTCCATGGACAGAATTTGGTAATTTTCTGGCTTTGCACATATCAACCAGAACTAAATCAAAAGGCAAAATAAATTTTATTTTATTGTCTGGTAGATTTTTAGGTGCCCTACTTCTACTAACATATTTATTCTAAAGGGCGACTATACAGCTATGCAAAGTACTCCCACACATGTTTTGGTAGTAGGTTATGATTTTATTTACTAAAAGGATCTAAAAGGACAAAGGGAAACAATCTTACTTTGTCCTTAAACCTATACGTCTGTTTGATTCTTAATAATATAATCTTCTTAACATGTATGTTTAGGTGGACTTGCTATTTCTTCCATTTCTCTCTCTGTTTCTCTACTTTCACCTGTATTTTATGTTTTTTAATGTGTATCTTATTGTCCAAAAATTGGGTGTCTTTTATAGGGTGTATTCCTTTGTATTTTGTTTAGCTTGTACTCCATACATGCTCTCAGTACAGCATTTTTGAAATTGCTGCTTCACTAGATGCATCACTGCTATAGCATAGCTGTGTGATCCATTGGGACGTTCTTTATATGTACTATATATCTAAGATGGATGATAATTTTTTTCGATCATTTTTCAGATGGAATTTATCTATTAGAGATACACAGAATACTTCGACCTGGTGGCTTCTGGGTTCTCTCTGGGCCACCTGTAAACTTTGAAAATAGGTGGCGTGGATGGAACACAACTGCAGAAGAACAGAAAGTGAATTTTGATAGGTTAAAGAAATTGCTAACGAGCATGTGCTTCAAACTCTACAACATAAAGAATGACATTGCAGTGTGGCAGAAATCTGCTGACAGCAGTTGCTATGATGAACTTAGTGCATCTGCTTATCCACCTAAGTGCGATGACAGCATGGACCCAGATTCAGCATGGTACATTCCACTCCGAACTTGCTTAAATGTTCCAAATCAAAAGTTCAAGAAATTGGCTGTAAAATCTATGCCAAGGTGGCCCCAAAGGCTGCATACAGCTCCAGAACGCATTGGCATGCTACCAGGAGGGAATTCTGAGGGATTCAAGCATGATGAAAGCAAGTGGAAGGCCAGGGTAAAACACTACAAGACATTGCTTTCAGCTCTTGGAACTGATAAAATCCGAAATGTTATGGATATGAATACATTGTATGGAAGCTTTGCAGCAGCACTCATTGACGATCCTGTATGGGTAATGAATGTTGTCTCCTCTTATGGTCCAAATTCCCTCAGTGTGGTATATGACAGAGGACTAATTGGAACCTATCATGACTGGTAAGTCCATGACTATTGTCAAAATCAATTTCAATTGCCTACCCTAGACCAGTGGAATATCATATATAACACTTAAAACATACCCCCAGAAAGTAGTTTAGTTTAATGATCAAACTCTTTTCATGCAGGTGTGAGTCGTTTTCAACATATCCTCGAACATATGACCTCCTTCATTTAGATGGGCTATTTACTGCTGAAAGTCACCGGTAAAAATCATTTGAATCTTACTTTTTTCACTTCAATGTCTTCCTTTGGTTGATAACTTCTAATTATCTGAATTTCAAACAGTGATACCAAATTATTCCCTATGGAACTGATGACCTTCAAATTCATTTTATAATTTTGTTATTATATTTTTATTACTATTATTTTATTTTTATGAGAAGCAGTATCTATTTTTGTTTGATGACTGACAGTACCTTGGGAAATACATATTTGATCTAATCTTTGGCTTCGAATGTACATATTTGAGCTAACCTAAGAAAGCGGTATTTCAGAAGTCTCCATTGCCACCTGTTCCTAGATGCTGTAACCTATACAAAAATCTGGACCTTTCTCGTCATTTTTCTCTTCAAGCTACTAGGAAAAGTCTATTTTGTTGGCTTCTCAACTTTCTGCATTGGAACGTCTATATTGTTCTCAGATATCACACCTTTTTTCCTTTTTTTCCATGCCAAAGATTATTAGTAATCTGTTGAATATCCTTCTTCACCTAACACACTATCATGTCAGCTACTAATCCTTCTTTACTGACCGAGCTCATTTCAGTTCACTTATTTATTTGTTCATCTTATATGACTAAGAGCATAAACTGGTCCAGTAGTGTTTATTAAAATTTAACTTTCGTGTGTATATTACTAGAATTGTTTGAATACTACTTGAATAACACGAAGTGCTATCGGAATTCCATTCTCACCTTATGACTAAATGCAATTGTACATTGCAAATTGACAGTAAGCGTCTTATGTTTTCTTATCAGGTGTGAGGTGAAATATGTGATCCTTGAGATGGATCGTATTCTGCGTCCAAATGGGTATGTCATAATCCACGAATCAACCTACTTTGTAGATGTTGTCTCAACCATCGCCAAAGGGACTCGATGGGATTGTGAAAAACATGACGTAGAATACAACACATCGAAAGAGAAGCTGCTGATATGCCAGAAAAAACTATGGCATGCAAAGGGAAGTCAACTTTGAGCCACTAGTGAAGAAAGGTGATCATATTCTACTGCAGAAAAATATCCAGTGGGAGTGCAGGTTTTTTGTCAAAAGGCTCGTCGTATCTGATATTTGGTTTTCAGTATCCATAGAAGAATAATAGAAATAAGTTGTTGAACATCTGATAAAAGGGAATCACATATTCTTTTTACAAGGGTTTAAATTTTGTTTTCGAGAGATTTGAAAAAGAGCATTTATCCTGTGCATATCTGATAAAATCCGTTGTTTGGAATTGGATGGGAAGAAACGCTACTATAAAAGGCATATTATGTGGACTTGCAAGAGTTGCAATTTGTTTTAAAATTGTATGTTGTGGTTGTTACTGGTATGATCCTATTTTTTGTTGAATTGACATAATGGAGCTCTTAGATTCAAGAACGCCTCCCAAAATTCATCTGTATAAAATGGGAGGAAAAAAATTATGTAAAAGGATTATTTATATATTATAAATATATAGTTAATCATATTATAAATACAAAATAAAATTAGGATGTTTTTTTTTACTTTTTCTTTTGTCCATTGCGATTTTTTTAGGTTATTTAAATCAGTGTTAGAGCTCTTGTAAGAAGAAGAAAAATTTGATTTAATAATATTTTTGGCAGTGCCGTTATTTTCCTATTTCCTGGTATTTCTCTTTGAATCAACAGGTTTTAGAAGATTATTTTCGGTATTCTTACGAGAATAAACAGATTTAATAGCTCACGGGATAATCTAACCTGGCGTTAGTTGATGAAAGACATTTAAACGTTATCGTATTTGTACATCAATGAACTACAACATTGACGTTTGTGTTGCAGGCAAACGTTAGACCATGATATACATTAAGGCAACAAACAACCAACCATCCATCAGATTGGTATTGGAAACGGATACTGGTAAAATAATAATAATACAAATGTGTGAACAATATTAATGTATGATCATTTTTTTAATTGGATACTTAGATTTTGCGAGATGACTAATGCTTAGATGAACGGATCAGCCTCATATTCCATCCACTAAATAAATTAAAAAATACTCATTATTATTCATCGAGAGTGGTCAGCTTCATCCTATCGAAAAAAAAAATCTTCTAGTACATTGTGACATAGTTAAGACCCAAATCATAAATACACAAGAGTACTTGATCGCGGTACCAAAGTGATGTATGATTACGACGGATGAGAGAAATGCTCATGAATATTTAGATTTGGCAATAGGGACTACATGATTAATTTATTAATAGGGACATTAGAATCAATTAATAATTAATTAATTAATGAGGCTCTTTGTTTAGTTATTGTAAGTAAAAAACAAAAAGAATGAAAAATTAAGATATTTATCATCTATTTTCTAAATTGATTCATAATCAACCATAAGATATTGAGTGACATGGTGAATACGTTCGTCTTCAGTGCCCCTGTCAATTCATCTCAGGGTCAACACGGAGGATGTAAATCACTGGTGGCTACTAGCCATAAGTGCAAATGGTCAATACATGGAGAGGTATATGCTTGGGCACGCCGAGATTTAACCTCTAGACCTCATATAGTAAGATCTCATGCCTTAACTATCGCACCGCCATGAGGGGACAACCATATGATATTGAGTATATGTTAAGTAGGTTGATCATCGGGGTTATCTACTGTACTTTAACGGTCGATAGAAAATTTATCAGACTGGGTAACATTGAGCCTGCGTGACCGGCTTAGTCCCACGAAAGTTTTCCATGACTATCAGGGTAAATCAGGAAGTACTCTGGATAGTTCAGAAGCCCAATATTTCTTAATTATAAGTCTCATTGAAAGAAAGAAAAAATTCTTATAAATATATTATAATTAGAAATTGAACGTGGATATGTGAGAAAAAATTGAGCGCCTTTATCAAAATTGACCATTCAACTATCTACTATTAATAGTCTTTTAGTAAACCTTCATTTGGGACTTAGGCTGATCGTAATCATATCTAGCCGTCCAAAATCAAATCCAGATAATTGGACTGTCGTGAGCCATTGAACAAACGTTATCTGCTTCTTTTCGGAATGGAGCTAAAGCCCCACTCATCTTCACCTCCGAGCGAAGCGAAGCGGAAGCGTCGAAGCGAGAAAGGATGGCTATTTTGCCGCTCCCTTCCACCGCCGATGCTCCGCAGGCCACCGCCGTAACTTCTTCCGGACTCCTCTGCTCCTCTTTTCCTCTCCTTACCTTCTACTTCCCTCCGAGACTCCCCGTTCTCGACCTCGCGGCGCGGACCCACTCCCTTTCCCTGCTTCCACATTCCCCCCTTTTCTCTAACGTTGGTAGTTGCTTCAAGGTGCTGGCTACCGCCCTCTCTGAGAATCCATTTCTCAGGAACTTACTATCCTTACCTTCCCAACTCCAGAGCTTCTATCAGGTTAGGACATTACTTCTCAAATCCTCCCATATACAACCCTTTCGTGGATCAATACTTTATATATATCTATATATCTCAATTTTTTGATGAATTTCAGAAGGAATAATGTAATACCCCAAGCTGACCTCTGGTGTCCATCTATAAGATGAAACGTGAGGCGTTGGTTGCTGATTAAATGTACATTTACTCATGAAAAGACCGTAGCAACATAAAGCAATCCCTAGGTTAGGGAATTTCTTTTAGAAAAATAATGAGTATATAATGTACACAATGTCTAGACTGGGTTAAGCACATGATCAACATATTAGCAAAATAATGATGCCTGCGTAATTTTAAAACTATGTAATAATCTTTATCAAAATTCCAGTGGCTCGGTTTAGGATTAGTCAACATTGTCCTTTAAATGATTGAAATTATGAAATGCAACTTGAACAATGAACATATTTTTGTATGTAAAAGATTTAGAATTGGAATAATTCTAACATAAATGTTGAGAATATCACCGGATGAGATTGGAGACCATTCCATCACTACTTGATAGGATTTTACACATCAAACCACACATTTATAGATCCAAATTTGATGTCTTACGAATGAGAATCACCTCCACTAGGCCATGTTGTGGAATCATCAGCACTCCAATGTGTCTCTTGGGATCTAAAATGCTCCACTGAGAAAACTTGCAGCGATCTAGTTTTCAACCGAAATCCCATTTGAATCATGCATAAAATAATAATAAAGCCCTTATCAATTTTTCAAAGGTCATATCTACGACAAAGCTAGCCCAATGCATGTTCCTCTAGGCATCAATACTAACTTTCCTATATTTGTTTCCTTATGAATTTGACCATCTAAATGAAAATAGTTTCCTCATCATCATTGAGACAAAGTCCATCTATAATGTATTCCATTGGTAACTTAACTCTAATAATATATTGGTGCCTTAGAAGTTGACCTCTGAGCCATCTTTTAAACTCATGGCTTTATTCACATTCACATCAAATGTATCAAACTACTCACTCTTGATGCAATTTGCATTGCACAAATTGAATCCAAGTACCAAGTTATAGAAGGTAATTTATTTTATTTTAAGGCAACAAGAGAAACACTGTAATCAACTTTAACCATTTGCACACTACTCTGAGTTGACTAATGGTGAAAGCTAATCAACTCACATAATTATTGGCAGATTACAAGTGAAAATGGCGGGGAATAGAATCGACTGATAGTGGATCTAATTGATTGATAGTGGATCTAGTCCACTAATTGGTGGTAGAATAAGTTGAAGATGTTGAAGACTATAAAAGGAGAACCAAAAGTAGCATTTGGAGGCTGAGGAGGAGATTGTTTAAATCTTTTAAACCTTTCTCTTGTACTCATCAGCTTCATCGTTTGTCTTTTACTTGTCTTGATCTTATATCTGCGAAAGAGAAAGATAGTGGGCTTTCAGGAATGAATGATTCATAAGCCGTGGAGTAGGAATAAGAATTCTAAACTGTGTTACATTGGTTAGTTAACATTGATTTGTTTTTTTTTTTTAATTTTCAATGCTATTTTCACTTGTTTAGGCTCAGGTACTACTACCTAGTTAATTATCCCCATCCACATAGATATTTGTAGAAAAGTTTGTGGCCTATTCACAAATTGTAGGAAATCTAGTCCCTACTATAGTAAATAAGGTAACTAGCTAAAAATGTAGTTATCTGAGAGAATAGATTCCCCACACAGGCTCCAAGGTTACATTAACTTATCAACATTTCATGCATCCTCTTTTTTATTATACAATTTTTACGTTTAGTAATACCATTAGATTGTGATGAAGTGTTGATAAATGATGTCTACCTCGAAGCAAAATTCCTTGAATGGAACCTTGTATTATCCTATTTTATCACTATGAAAGATCTTGATATTTTTGCTAAGTTGATTTCCAACCACATTCTAGTAGTGTTTAAACATTTCAAAGCCTTGTCCTCCTCATCTTTGTTCCTTAGCAAGTACATGTGATAGTTTTTTAACCAAGGTGATAAAATACTTATTTCCACCTTTTATTTAAATAAATTTTAGATCATGCATACCATTTGAAATTAGTCGCAGAGGTGTTATTCATTAGTCCCTTATATGTTTTTGATGGTTAATCAACATATTTAAGTAAGCATATTGTGTTTAATAATTTGGTTGAGTGTGCAAGATGACATTGCTAAGTTGATGAATTAGCTAGATGGATTAATTGGATGAATTAGTTGGTAGAACATTTTATCCTTGAAAGGATGCCCAAAATGTTTGTAATGGGGGTTGAATGTGTTGTAATGTGTAAATATATGATAGGTAGAAGTGAGTTATCTAGAAAAATTGAGTTCCAAGAGAGTTACTGCTGACCATTGGTCCACTAAACATCTTTTGTTTGATCAGGCATTGCTGGTTGACTAAACAAGTTTTGTTTGTTTGACAAAACTATCAACATTATTTGACCCAGAAGCATTGATCGACTAAACAAGTTTTGATTGTTTGACCAAACTATTGACAACAATCATGAAGTCGTTGTTCTACAATAGTTATCCTTAATTGATTTGATGGTTCTTTAATCAATCAAAAAATTTCTTTGGTCGACTAAAGGTCGCAAATAGAGTTATCATATTCTCTTTGTATTCATATTTCACATCATTATAAAAGAGATACATTAAAGTTTTGATTTAGAAGACCTTAGTTTAGATCTGAAAGCTGTGCGTCTTTTATTGACAAGATTGTAAAGTGCATTCTTGTTCAACCACTTGCTAATAGTGAAACGTTTTGTTGGAAAAGTGTTGCACCAGAGTAACATGGGTGGTAGAGTAGGAAGGATCTCATAACCATATTAAAAGATTGTATTAATATTGTTTCTCTATTGTCTTAGTTTTAGCATTGCAATTAAATCATTATCTTTTCTTTGCAATTAAATTCGTATTTTTTCATTGGAATTAAATTATTATTTTCTTATTACAATTAAATTATTATTTTATAGTTGCATTTAAATTACAATTTCCCATTACAATTAAATTATAATTTTCTTGTTACAGTTAAATTATGAAAATTTTCATTGTAATGTAAATTATTATTTTATTATTGTAATTTAAATGATTTATTTGTGTTGTAAAATTACAAGATTTCTAGTTGCAATTTAATCCTTGCTAGTTTTTTTTATTTTTATTACTATTGCAATTTATTTACACTTTATTTACATAACATTATTCATGTTCTATCTATTTTTTTATTATGTGTTTTGCAACAATTTGATAGACCATCTATTCACCCGCTCTAGTCCATCTTTGCCATCCTATACCATGTTTCTTTCCAAAGAGAAAGACAACTAGGCTAACACAATTTTTATACTTATGCCTTGAGTTAAACTCAATTATTGATAATAATTCCTTTTTTGCTATTATAGTTAATGTGTACTAAGTCATCGTACCAAAATTTATAAATGATTTAGACAAAATTGGAATATTATTGCTTCAAAAAATGTTTCTTTGTAGGGACTAGGGGTTACTTTTAAACAATCCTCTTTCATGCAATCATTTCTATACAAAGTATTGTTTTTTATAAGGATTAACTTATCAACTTCAAATACCATCGTCATGAGACTTGTGACCTGCAAGGATTTAAATATAAGGTTCTTTGATTCATTGGTAACATGCATGACATCAATCAACATTAGTTCTCTACCTGAGGATATCTTATTTACAACTCTCTTAAGTTCAAACATCTTGGATTTGGATTAGTTGCCCATCTAGAGATCTCATCAAGATCACAGTATAGAAAGAGAAAACTTCCTTATCTGCATAGACATGTTGTGTCTCTTGTGTCAACTCACCAATTCCTTAGATATCAACCCTATTGGCCTTGAATGCACCATGGTAAGCATGAGGTCATAAGGTCAGACACTCTATTTGTGAGCGTATGTGTCCTGGTGTACACTTGATCTTTGGGTCTTTGCGTATCGTTGCTTGCCTTTTGCTTCTTGGTTTAACATCCATCATATGATTTCAGTTTTCTGTAGATGTAGCAGTTCCCTTTAAAGTTTCTTGTCATATGACTTTGGCCACTATTAGGTGCCTCCCTTTCTTGTAGGTAGATTAGGTTGGCCTGTGCTTTCATTGGAAGCCTTCCATTTGGCCTTCTTCTTGGACATCTTTTATCTCCTCTAGTTTGAGTCACATAATAAAGTTTCATTTTTTTTGTTTGTGCTTGAGATAATTCTTGAAATCCATCCACACAGATGGTAACTTCTACATTATTGCAACCGCCAAAACGTATTCATAAATTTTCATCGCTTTGACGTGATTTCTTATAAAATTACCAACAATTCTTAGACTTGACTCATCCATGAATCTTGGGTTATACACATTGTATAGATCAATATCCACTCGTGGAGGATATAATTATTTCATTAAAAACCCTTTTCCTTTTAAATAGTCAGTGCTTCTTTCGTTGAGTATTATCCTTAGACAGTGGGAGCATCTTTTGCAATCACCTCTTAAAATCAATCACCAAGAACTAATCTCTTTTCTCCTCTACAAGAGGTGAACCCACAATCACCATGACAAGGATATTGTCTTAAAATTATTGTTGATCTAGCGTCTTGTTTGAGTGATGAGCTCATCATCTTTTAGTGTCTTGGCATGGTTGGTGAATAGGTGATGTTGATATGGATCGTGTTTTTTCAATTAGTTGGTGCCCCCTTTGTGTAGTTGACACACCACTTTAGGTTAGTAGTCATAGATGGGAAGCTGTTGGTTCTTTAATCAGTCAATGCACTTTCATCGAGTTAGTTGTCACTCCTTCAATTAGTTGATGCACCCCTCCAAGTTACTCATAAGGTCAAGGTGGGTTGGACTTTATCTTTAATGCATATATGACTTGACTTGGTGCTTATTATTGTCAAAATTGTCCTACAATATGCAACGTTCTGTCTCAAAATAGGAGCTTCCGAAGTTTCAAGATCTGATGAACCTTTAATGGCTCGAAACTCTTACAAAGAAGAGGAGAAGAAAAGGGAAAGCTTAAGAGAGAAGATTACTTGAGATTTTAGTAACTTGGAGTGTTGAATGTGGTTTCTATTGTAGTAATGGAGAGGCAAGATCAAGGGACATAATAAGGAGTCGCAATGAGAAAATTACCTCTTGATAAGGGTTGCTTCAAATAGTTTTGAGAGTAGCATGTTTGAAGTTGGATTTCACACATTAGCTGCCATCCTCTTATCAAACCAAATAGGAAGACCTCATTAAATCTCAATTGGGTTTATTCAAATCAAGGGTTGTTGTCCAATTGGCTTCCCAATTTGGAAGTTGTTGTAAGCCCATGCGATTGGGTTGGCCGCCCAATTGTCGTTTGCTTAATGACACTTTCACTTTCAAAGGACAGCTGGTGCATAGAGCTCCTGCCAATACGGGGTCCTGGGAAGGATCGGACCACATTGGGTCTATTATACACAACCTTACCTTGCATTGTAAGAGGTTATTTTTGCGACTCAAACCCGTGACCACAAGGTCATACTGTAGCAACTTCGACAACAAATTTGGCAATAAGCATAAAGTCTACAAATTAAAGGAAGTTCTATATGGATTAAAATAAACTCCACAGGCTTGAAATCATATATGGATTCAAAAATGCCTCAATGAACATATACTTTTCAATAAGATTGAAGATGGAGGAAAAATGCTCATTGTTTGTTATATGTAGATGACTTAGTCGACACTGAAAATAATGCATTCATGTTTAGAAAATTTTAAAAGAATGCATGATGATTAAATTTGAGATGTGTCTATTTGGCATGATGCATTACTTGCATTGAAGTGGTGCAAGCTTCCATTGGAGTTTTATTTCTCAAAAAAGGTATGTGCAAGAAATCTTGGATAACTTTCAGATGAAAGATTGTAATCCTTGTAAGGACTCCTTGGAGTGAAGCTAAATAAAGATATTGGAGGAAAGAAGGTTGATGGCATTCTTTACAAATAGATAGTGGGGAAACAAATAGTGGGGAGTTTAATGTATTTTACGGCAATAAGACCTGATGTAATGCATGTTATAAGTATGAATAGTAGATACATTGATTGTCCCATAGAGATTCATCACTTGGCTGCAAAAAAGAATTTTTTTGGTAATTGCTATTAAGGAATTTTGGTTGTTCTATAAGAAAGGAGAAAGGTCAGATCCATATGGTTTTATAGATCCTTATGGCTTTACAGATAGTGATTATGCAGGACATTTAGATGATCGAAAAAGCACATATGGGTATGTTTTCATGTTTGGGATAGAAGCTATTTCAGGGTCATTTAAAAACAATCTATTGTCACATCTTGTGCTTGTCAAGCTATTTGGCTAAAGAAAATACTTAAAGAACTACATTTTAAAGAGGATGAACCTACTCGGATTTATTATAATAACAATTTAGCAATAAAGCTTTCAAAAATATACAATGTTATGGTTGAAGTAAACATATAGATGTCAAGTATCATTTCTTGAGGAATCTCACAAATGATAGAGTTATTAATCTTATTTACTGAAAAGAAAAAAAAGATCAAATTGTTGATATACCAACCAAGCCTCTCAAATTTCATGTATTTTGGAAGCTTAAAAAGTTACTGGTGTTTCCACATGAGGTTTCAAAGTTTTTTTTATTAAATTGATTGTTGTGTCTAGAATATCAACTCAACAGAAGGATTGTTGATAAAATTTAATATATGGTTGTGTTGGTTATGGAGTTAGGGGGTTTTATAATTAAGAGTTAGTGGGCTAATGTTTGTATTATAGGGTTAGTGGGTTATATGTATTATGGAGTTAGTTGATTAATGAATATTTAATGATTAAGGAGTTAGTGGATTAATGGATATGTTATGGAGTTAGTGAGTTAGTGACTTGGTGCATGTTTTACGTTTGAAGAGTTGGTGAGTTAGTGACTTTGTTATTTTTTGTTACGTATTAGCCTATACATAGGTTGTTTGTTTATCAATGAACGAAATGAGAATTTTTATCCTCCTTGCCTTCTCCATACTCTCGACCTCCTACTATTATTGTGCAATTGTACAAAACTTTATACGTTTTTTATTTTTAAAATTTTGGTAAGATTTTCTTTTTATATAAATTCCTGGAAGTTATTTGTCTATGTTATAATTGCAAAAAAATTTCATTGTTTCTGGAAACATTGATTCTTTGTGATTATTTAAAGGGGATGTTTCCTTTTTGTTATAGCAATGTACATTATGGAGTTGTATAAAATGATTTCTAAACTAATAGATTATAATGATATTGCTTCCAGATGCGCTGCAGAAGCCTTAGGGTTGTGAGTTTGCCTTCTAGTTATAGCTTTGCTGCAATACTGCCAGGGGACTCCATAGCTGGACTGGTCGTGGCCAATGGGATCGCCAACTTCTTGAACATATACAACACTCTACTGGTAGTTAGGCTGGTGCTAACCTGGTTTCCCAACTCTCCTCCGGCAATCGTCAGCCCTCTCAGGTAGAGTTATTTATGCAATTGCTACTGCAAGGGATAAATGAGTATTTTACTCAAGATAGGCCATCCTGAATATTCGTTATTTAGTTAATTGCATTGGTTGATATAGGTGTAGAACTGTTTATCCTTTCTGTATGTTTTTCCTGTTTCTTAATCACAATGTGTGTGCGTTTATGCTAGTCTATTCAACATTCAACTACCTGTTGGGTTGCCAACTATCTTTAATACCTCTTGATAGGTTGGAGATAGCTCTAGACTGCTTGCTAGAATTTACAGTTTCTACCACATACTTAAAATCCAAATTCTGCTTCTAAAATATGAAATCACCTTTGTCACCAGGCCGTAGGCTGAAGTCTTATCTTTCACAATAGAATAGCATAAACACACAATAAAAAGAAGAGTAATTTAACGTGGTTGGTATAATTTATTCCTTGGAAAGAATTCATGTGTCTTAATATGAAAGTAGTACATTGAAAATAAGATAAATCATAACCATTATTTTGTACAAGAGACCTATTTCTTCCTAAACTCCTCTCGCAAACACTGATGGAGAAAACACTGAAAAACTTCATCAAAAAACTGTTTTCTATAAGCTATATATATGACCCTAAACCAACATCCCACCAATTTCCATCATCCAAAATCGATACAAAAATCCTAAAATAAAATATTGTGAGTGTTGGATTGCACTTGGGGCCAGCTAGGCTAGTCCCATTGGTGTGTGCTTGCCACTCCAGCGAAACTAGCAGTAAGCTGGGATGCACATGTAGTCCATCTTGCCAACTACAACAAAATTAATATATTTTACATTACTGGATGAATAAAAGCACTGTGAGATTAAAAATCATATCACTCACCTCCCCCCAGTCCACTATCTTTTAAAGAAAAGTCAGCGTGCCAAGTGGAGCTGCCATCCAATGTTTTAACTCTACCCAGTCTAATTCAAACAACTTAACATATAATGACTTTGCTGTATGTATTTATGACTTCTAATGTCCTATGCCACATTTGTTCCCCTGAAAACCTTCATTCTTCTCAGTGATTAAATGCTAAATCCATTTTTTCTTACAAATAACCGTCTGCTCTTATTTCAATTAGTCTGAATTTAGAGCTTAGTAGGGTTTATGTACTATCTTGTGATTCCCACTGAAATGACATCAATTCAAGGTTTACCTAATGCAACTCATTTTTTTCCTTGTATGTTCGATATGATTGCTCTACTTAGCGTTCTTGATACAGTTTTCTTACATGGAGCAAAGACTTGTATTGTAGTCTTCCTTATGTTCATTTTCTTTTTCAGCATTTTATGTGATCCATATCTCAACATATTCCGTGGGATTATTCCTCCACTAGGCGGAACACTTGATCTTTCGCCTATTTTGGCTTTCCTAGTTCTCAATGCTTTCACTAGCACAGCTGCTGCTCTTCCAGCAGAACTTCCTGGATCTCAGCAAAGTTTATTGCCCAGACGTCTGCCGTCTGCTCTTACCGGAACGCAAGAGAAGTGGATGAAAAGGGTAAACAGCAAAAAGACCAAGAACATAGGTAATGCTTGGTAGAGACCATGATCCTGCCTCCTGCATTTTTGTATTATGAAACGCCGTCGGAACATGTAGTTTTTTGTACCTCAATTACTGGTTAATTATCAGATTCGTTCTCCCTCTTTGCTTTACATCATTAGCTTTTCTTTAATTAGCAATTTAGGGGGTGCTTGGTATATATTTGATAATGAGAATGATAATGAGTTTAATTGAGGGGGAAATACGTGTAGTGATAACCTAGGAGGTGTTGATTATAAAATTAGGGATATAAAACTCATATTTGAATTCCGATTCTCATCCACCAAGCACTTTACCTTTCCTTTTCTCCTCCAAAATACTCTTCAATCTTTTTAGCAGATGTGAGAAACAAGAAGAAATACATCATGTAAATAAATAGATAAATATTTATAATATATCTTTTGTTCAAACATGCCTTATTTAATTTAGAATAACAAAGAAAAGGTACATTATTTAATTGTTTTAAATTCATTTTAAATAACCATATTCATTAGTATGACATGTATTACTTAGTTAAATTTCAAAAGATACGTTTGTTTTATTATAAACGTATGTTGTTGATTTATTTTAATAAACTTTTTATTGGAAATTAGTTGAATACACTATTTCACAAGTAGACTTGTCTAAATTATTAATTTTATATAAATAAGAAATTAATATTTAAAATTAATAGAGTAAAGAAAAGTTTAAATTGATTATTTGCTTATCATGAGCTCGTCTATATATACAAATGCACGAAGGAAGCTAATGGGCTATGGATGCTAATGTACATAGGAATAACAACTTGAATATATCTAAAATTAGGCTACTAATAAATATTGAATTTAATTGAAAAATAATTAACCTCAATTAATTATTTGCAGTGATAAAAGAGATTCACATAGCTCCATTGTTCCACTGATCTTAACTCAAGAGTTCTTCTCTTTTTCTTTCTAAGAATTCCAAAGCTTTAAAGTATACTAAGACTCGAAATTTAAAATGTTACTATTTTAAGTAAAAATCATTATATTTTAAGGAAACAATTGCCTATAAACTATAACCACCTAAATGGTATGATATTGTACGTCTTAAAGAAAAGGGTTCAACTCTTGCATGTTTCAACTTTACTATTTATTAGTGCAATCAATGAACCCTTGAGTGGTTGGATTTGATGGATATTTTGATGTGCGTATAAGGGTCTAAGTTTGATTTGCCTTTATGTCTAATGACTCGGGGTTTAGGGCGTACAATGAAAGATGTGTGTTTATGTTGAGGGTGGCCATCGCCATCACCCTCTCCTTTGGTTCCGTCCTATCATTGGTGCATTGATTTTATAGGATTCATACTCTCACGGATATAACCCTTCTCCAATAATTTTACTATCTGTCGCTGCAATTCTTCAGTCTCCTTGGGACTGAGGCAATATGCTAGACTCGACCCTGGAACAAGGTAAATCTGATGTTGGATATTCGCATGGGTGGTAGCCCATAAGGTAGATCCTCTAGCATCTGCTCATCATAATCTGTTAGCAGCTATTGTACTTCGGCTGGTAACTTAGCGTCTGTGGCTATGACTTTACTTTGGCACAGTAGCAAAGCATAGACAATGTCTCCATGCTCCA
>JBAMIE010000107.1:6622372-6638046 GCA_037177295.1 Kaempferia parviflora
GTGGCGGTCCGAAGAGGGCGCCACGTGGTGTCAAAAAGTCAATATAAAGGATGATGTGATAGCTAAGGTCAAGGTCAACGTATAGATAAATATAGCTTCTGGCTAACCAATTGGCTATATGACTTTCCGATCGGGCATAGATGTGTTACTCACACATACACCGCTCGGGGATTTACTCCCGAGCGGACTCTAAATGTGACCAAGTGAACATAAGATATATCCTTGGTGCGCTGGTATTACCGATCTACTATTATGCTTTAATCTCTTAGATGACTGAGTTATCGATCGGGGAGCAAAGGCTTTCTTTGGCTCAGAAGAATATTGTTTCTTGTCTCGGTGATCCGATGCCGCCTACATTAATTTCCATTATTGGTCCATGAGTACATAGGAAAGAAGAACAGTCAAAGGAAGTAAAACAATATCCTCCCTCATTTAATGTGGTTTCATTAATTATGCAGTTATTATGACTTCATTAAAGAGGAAGAAGACAAAATAAAGTTTTCATCAATGACATTAAAAAAAATGTAGATTTGCTATCTTAATTGCCCCCTAGTGTCAGCCTCATGAATATGGAGAGAGATAAATACAGATACACATGTGTTAGGTGCATGATGGGGTAAACTCTAGGTCGTCAGTTCTTGAGAATCAACTCCTGACCATTACGTCAGAGATGTCATGTGCTCACCGTCTACACTACACCTTGGGGGCTTCATCAATGATATTAAAGAGGAGAAGAGAAAGATTCCCAGGGTATAAAAGATACCCAAGTAAAAAGAAAAAGACATTCACATCTCAGAATATGAACTCTACTGTTCTTCTCCCTTAAATCAATTCTCGACTTGCCTTTTATGTCAATCTTGGCAATAGTGGTTAACTTTCCTGCTAACACACCGACAAATCAACCGCCAGGATCTCAAAGCAGGATCAATTGATATTGCTTGGATATTCTATAGGAAGTCCTCGCACTATGTTTGATTTAAGTGTATAACCCCTGCATTGACATATATTTTAAGCATCTAATTAATTATATGTTAAACATTAAAAATTAATACTTAAAATTTGTCACCACTATATAGTCATTTGAGTAACCAAAATAGTACAGCCTTCCTACGGGGAGAACAATTAAATTGACAAAAAACATACACATATTCTTAATAATTTGGTAAATAAAAAGGTGATTCGTTCGTCCTCAGTATTTCTCTTAATCCATCCCTAGACTAATACGGAGGAGATAAATCACGGATGACTACTGACAATTAGTATAAATGGTTAAAGTATAGGGGAAGTATATGCTCGAACATGTCAAATTTCGATCTCAAGATTTCATGTGGTAATCTTATATATCTTAACTATCGTACTACCCAAAAAGAACTGCATATTCTTACTAATATGGCAAGTGAGGCGTAGACTCAGAAGTAATGAGCTAAAGGGAGTTTGTAGACTCACTAAAGTAATGCACCCTCTCTCATTCAGTTCTTATGGTCTTGACAAGTTTTATAAACTCCTCATGTATAAGGTACACTTAGTGATATTTGAACCCACATTATCTAGAAAAAGTTCACCCTACTTTTTACCATCGCACCATAACTTTGAGAGCAATATCATAACTATTTTAGCTCTTAAAATAGTTCAATTATTAATTTTAATTAATAATTATTTTAACTCTTAAAATAGTTAAATTATTAATTCTAATATTTATTATCAAAACTAATTAAAATTAGAAAATAAATAAATATTAAACATATGTATATGTGATTTATATGACATCACAATTTAATTAAAGTAATAAAAGATCATATTTAAAATAAGAATACATTTATGGATATGCAAAATTACAAACAGATTTATTGGAGGCACAAACAAATTCAATTCTTCAATTCTTATTTGTAATTGTCTAGATCCCCATGTTTTTATCTCTTCAGTAGTGCAATCATGACCGTCTACTCTCCCCAACGTCGTTGTTGATAAGACATTACCACCAATGATCTTGATCTATTTTTGGAAGAAGATGCACTTTGGTCGTTCGATTTCATTTACAAAGAAAATATACAAGTACAACTGCTTCAAAAAAAAATTAACAAGGAAAAATTATGGAGTCATAATCCACCCCTGTTCAAGCTTGAAGAATGAGGAACTTCAGATGGAGGTCTCAAATTTAAGACTTACTCTGTATTATGGTACTGTGCTTTTCTAAAAAAAAAATCAGATTAAACAGTGTAAACTAATTTATAGGATCAAGCCGAAGGATGATTTCTAGGGTATAGGGCCGTAAAATGGTGGGGGCAGACAAATTAAAAAGTTTATTCTACACAATTTTGGCCCCCAGGGCTAACCCAATTGGTAGAGGCTTGGGAGAGTAGCCGAAACGGCCCGAGGTCGATTCTCACTCGGAGAGTTTCACAACCTCTGAGGGCGATTACCGCTCATACATCTGCCAGCTAGGTAATAGGTTCCTGCTGAACCTCCTCCTAATGACGTGGAACAGTCGTGGGAGGACCGCTAACGTGGCGGTTCTACATTTTTTTTTTTGAAGAATGAAAACCTCCAGGGCTATGGTGCATGGAAGAATGTCCGGCTATCATCCAAGTATTCGCAGTTCGATTCTCAGTTACAGTGTATTTATAGAGATTTTTTTTATAAATGGGATGCACACCAAGGAATGTTGGACTTCTGGATCGTCCGTCAAATATGAGCACTTTCCAATTTAATCTAGCGACCGATAAAAAACTTCCGTAGAACAGAACCGATCACCCAAGTACAATATTATCTAACCTATTTAGTCATTTTTGAAGAATGAAATAATGATTACACCATAAAAATTTTAGGGCCATAATTTTTTCAGTAAACTAAATCATTCATCCACACAATCACACATTCCTAACACCACTATTAACTAACACATGCACAAATCAATTCAAAATGCATAATAATATCATAACCTGTGGTCGATACCAATTGTTTTTCTTTTTTAACATGAAAACGTTTAATTACACAAATTTCTTATTACAGGATTTTGATTATTTAAGTATAAACATGAATTGAATAATGAAATATATATAAAAGAATTGATATTACCCTTAAAACGTACTTTCAGAATCTATGTTACAAGCTTTCTTTGGTGTTCTCTTACAACTCAACTTTGTAGTAGCATATTTTATGTATGTTGGCACACCATGTATATATATTGGACTAAATATAATAATAATATAGAATAACTATATTCTTATCATAGTTAGGTTGATCAAATCATATCATATCCAGAATATTATGATAATTTTAAAAAAAAAAATAAAGATTTGATAATTACTTGTTACTATTGAGTATCTTATTACATGTATAATACACATGTCAATATTAGTCAAATTAGTTTATTTTTCACTATAATTTTGACAAGTTATAACTCTTATAATTTATTTCAATCTCACTTGGGCTGATCGAACCCAATTAGATCAAGTTCTAATAAACTAATTTGACCTAGTCAACCCTTAAAAAAAGTCAACCCAATACACGAAGCTCCTGTCAATGCAGGTCCCAGTGAAAAGTCTATTATACATAGTCTTATCTGCTTTACAAGAGGTTATTTTCGTAGCTTAAACTCGTGACATCAAAGTCACACGACAACAATTTTACCATTACGTCAAGGCTCCCCTTTTGACCTAGTCATCTCTTAACTAGTCACAATAATTTATTAATCTAATTTTATTCTATTAAAAGAATGAGATTATAATCTTAATCCAAATTTTCATTTTTCATTGATTTGTAATCAGTAAACATATTCTTTAATTGATCAATCTAACAGCCACATCATGTGGTTTGTTGTTGCCATAGATATACAAACACTAAAGTCTAGGAATTAATAGGAACTATACATAACTTTTGGTAATATATTTTCCTTCTTCTTCCCTTCCCTAGCACACGACTACAATCCCTATATAACAAGGATGGTCAACATCTTGTATTCAGTAAGTTTATTATCATTTTTTTCTAAAAAAAAAAAATCATATAGTTATTAATACAGTAATCAATCTTTCACACAAGAAAACTTAAACCCTAACTAATTTCTTAGTACCATAAAAATTATCAATCATTATATTATCAATAGGGAATAATTCTGATATTAATTAACATATATCATCTTAACATCATTTAAAAAGTGTTCTACCTTAATCTTCAATAGCCCCACAACAGTGAATACTTGAGAACGATGAGAAGAAATGTTTTTCTAAATTTTTCTTTCACTAGCCTTTAGCACATTATATAGTTTCTAATGTCAAATATTGGTATCTCATCAATATTTGAATGGTCAAATGCAATTGTGTTATCATTAGATTGTTCATCTTGAACAATAGAGGTAGGAGGTGGGTCAACAAAATGTTAAGTCTACTGGATGATTATACTAGTGGTAATAATTTAAAACAAAATTATATTTTTTATCCTCACTGTGAAAAATCATATTTCTATATTTGCATTTAGTACACGAATAACATAACTTTTCACCTTTTATACATCTAGTAAGGCACTTAGTGAAATTCACAAACTCCTCAACCTCATTCGTATATTCTTCAATTATAAATTCATTTTTTAATCTACATCCAAATTTTATTTATATTCATTGTCAAATATATAGCACACCTCCATAACCTAACAAATAAATTCGAATTTAATAAATATATATAAAGAGAAGAAAGTCTAAAATAATTAGATCTGTACATATAATATATAAATAGGAATATCAATGTAAACATATATATTATTTATATATAAAATCAATACCTCAAGCAAATGAAATCCATTCAAAATATCCAGAAATGGCAATTTAAAAAATGCAAAGTAACGACTGCATCAATTATTAAAAAAAACAATAACGGCATCAATTTAACTTAAGATTCATATGTTGGTACTTAAGATATTTTAAAAAACATATTGAATCATTAAAATAGAAGCCCAATATTAAATCATTAAAATAAAAGCCCAAGACATCATAAAATAAAAGTTGAAAATGAAGCATACAACAACAAAATGACACGTACAAGATTCCCAACTAAAATTTAAAAATCAAGGATAAGTATATAACAACAATCAACCAACTAACCAAACTGTGGGATCAGTTATATAGATCCTTTTATATCATTGAGCTCTATCTTCTAATATATCATTATCTATAATTAAATATATTTTATATTATTTTATTGTTGTTAATCAAATTTTTTTTGGTCTTCCTCTTCCTTATTTGATAAGTGTGTTTGTCATAGTTTCACATTGTCTAACTGGACATTTATTGGTCATCTAAATATATGCATGAACCATCATAAACGTGTCTCTCACAGTTTTCCTTCAATAGATGCAACTCTAACTTTTTTTTTCTAATCGTTCAAAAGTTTCATTGTTTGCTTCATTCAAACTTTTTTAGCTTCTTTCTTAACTATTGTATATTTTTTTTAAGTTTTACTTGTTCTTACAAATATATGATTTCTTATAAGCTATTCGTTTTTCCTTCACTTTCTTTGATACTTTCTCAATTTGCCACCAAGATTTCTTACTTAGTGGTGCATATCCCTCACCAAGTACACTCTTAGCTACTATTTTCAACTTTGATATCATCTTATCTCATGTCGTATTAGAGTCACCGTATATTTTACCTAATACTTGTACTATTACTTTCTCCTTAAATATATTTTATTTTCCATCCTTTAACTTTCATCACTTAATTCTAGGAGTCGTATATATATTTTTTTCTATTCATACTATGCTTGAGGCATATATTCAACACTACTAACAAAAATTAGATAATTAAGCTTTCTCTAAGATGATTTTATAATCTTTTTAAATCTTTCTATTCCTTTTCTTAACCATAAAAAAAAAATCAATTTACGATTTATTATTTCCACATTTGAACATAACTAAATGTTCATTCTCTTTTCTTAAAAAAACATATTAACTAATATTAGCTAATTAACACGTTGTAATATTTACAAAGATGATATTAACACGTTGTAAATAGTTTTCCCTCCTTGGGACCTCATTCCTCGTCTCTGACGATAACCAAAAAGTCTACAAATCTAAATGCTGTAAATATTAAAGTGTCCCAATGCGATGCAATATGAGGAATGAGATAAACAACTATTGTTCCTGTAAAACCTACTGACATGGCTAAACATCCATAAGTATTCATGAACAAAGCAATGAGGTAAACAAACACATCAGCAAGGCATGAACAAGGAGTATCAATAACTCAACGGTTGAAGATGAAGGCCACACCTGCCACTTCGTACCTACGCAAGGAGCGCGCGAAGCTCTAACCTTGCGGACCCAGTTTAGTTGACGTGGTTGACACCCGTCAGTTGCTGACGACGGGAAAAAAATACTTGTAAAATGTAACAAAAATTTTAAAGGAATATGAATGAGTATTTGTCTATTTTTTTGACACCAACAATAAAAAAAAAATATATAGAAATTTTGTCTTTACAACAAGAAAGATAGCTGTTCTCCTAAAAATAATTAAAAGTATATAAATGCTATAGGAAATTTTGAAAATGAAAATAGAAAAATTATACTGTTTCTAAACCAGCACAGTAAACCTCTTGAATACCACAACCAAGATGGCCCTGTGAATACTTGGACAAAAATACAATGGAAAGCAAAAAGGATCAGTCGTTGCAGGATAATACAACGTGCTAGGATCCACAAAATCAAATTAGCCTCTTACATCATAAACTTGTCGAGATAAGACCAAATGTCCTCATTGTATAGGCTGGAAGTAAAGCATCCATCCATTATTCTGTAATGACTAAGACGCCAAAGATAAAACATGGAGACTGATTCAACAAGATGGAGCTGTTGCTGCCGTCCTGTGAACAAACGCTACGCCCTTCTCAATGCTAGCCTTCAATTCAGGTTTCAGTGCTTCTAATGCGTTGGCCTCATACTCCGTCAGACCATCGAGATCAGCAGATACAAAAGCTTCTATCCCCTTCTTCCCCAGCTTAACTCTAGAAGCAAAGAACGGCAGGTCTGTTAGCTCTGACTGAACAAAACTGCACTCGTAAACATCCCCATCGCCGTCAAGAGCTCGGAGAGAAGACTCAACAAATCGTGCTGCAGCATAGGCCATTGACAAGGTTGCAGATCCAGCACCAGCTTTTGCCTCAACAACCTCTGTTCCCGCATTTTGTATTCTTACAGTGAGATTTTCAATTTCTTTGTCTGTAAATGTCACTGATGGCCTTGTCTTTGATAACAAGGGTAAGATAGTAATGCCGGCATGGCCTCCTATGACTGGCACATCAACATCGATAAGCTTGAGTTGTTTCTTCTGAGCAACAAAAGTGTTGGCCCTTACAACATCAAGGGTGGTCACACCAAAAAGCTTTTTGGGATCATAGACGCCCTTTTGCTTGAGAATCTCTGCAGCTATTGGAACACTAGAGTTCACTGGGTTGCTTATAATGTGGATGAAGGCATCAGGGCAATTGTCTGCAACAACCTCCATCAGTGACTTCACAATACCAGCATTGATATTGAATAAGTCATCGCGACTCATGCCTGGCTTCCTTGGAACTCCAGCAGGGATGACCACAACATCCACACCTTTCAAACAATTTGCTAATTCTGATGGCCCAGTAAAATCCATAACTTGAGAGGGGGTATTGCAATGGCTGAGGTCAGCAGCAACACCTTTAACATTAGCGATATCATATAGATGCACTTCTGAGACCAGTGGAGACATCTTAATTAGAAGCCCTAGGGGTTGGCCAATCCCACCTGCCGCCCCAAGGACAGCTACCTTAAAAGAAGCCTGAGGCTGAAGTTGATTTGAGAACACCTGCTTTTCTTTGGGCTTGGGAACAGCACAAGCCCAGAGAGATTCATTACTCGCCTTCCCCAAAAACGATGAATCAATTTGAGCTATTGATGCAGACTTCAGGTCACTGAATGCACACAAAGGCCTTTTCGAGTAACTCAAGTTCAGACCAAGAGATTTAGATTTTGATCCTAAGGTAGCACGAACATTAGCTGATCCGGTGACAGTAGTAATTGCTATTGCAGTTGATGCCATCTTACCAATGAATTAAGATACCTGTTTTTATAACAGTAATAAAGAGCAAGTCCAAATATGAGTATTTGCAACATGAGATTTACATAATTGCCTATACAGTTGTAGTGCACTTGAATATGTCAAGAAACATAGTGCATGTCATGTTAGCCCTTATCCAGAACCAAAGAACAGTTAGGTTTGGTTTATGCATGAAAGAAAACTTCAGAAAGTAGACCAGAAAAATATTCTCATATCATGGGTTTATTAAAGACAGTCTATCCGACAGCATTTTTTTCTAATGGTGCTACAACGCGGATGACAAACCATGGATTGGCGGATTTTGCTCATGGTTCCACCACCTTATACAAAGGTTTAAAGGGTCATGTTGCCCATGGGGGATTTTGCTCATGGCTTTTAATTTATTAATTATTAATTGAATTTAAGTTTAAAAAATTATATAACAATTTTATAATTATAGATTATAATTTATCAAATATACGTCAATAACTAATCAATTTACATATGTAATATAATTTTAATTAATTAATTACATTATTTTTAAACTTTTAACTCTCAGTATAGAGTTTTTATTATTTTTTTACTTTAGTTAAATTTTACATTATATATAAGTGATTAATTATTAATTTTTCTTTTCATTTTGTGATTTTTTTTATAAAAAAAATCTCAGCAATTCCAATCCTATCAATTCCTATAGCTAAGTTTTTCTGCATACAATATTTATATTAATACCAATATTGGCAACCATGCTTGGTATCAATTTTTGTCACAATATGAAAAGGGATTGATGAAGCCACAATGAAGTTCATTTTAAGTTCTTAGGATGCATTTAGGGCTTACGCATATAGAACATAGTCTCTTATATTTATGATGCATCAGCATATTATATAGCATTTAGTAATTGCTTTCTTTCTAGCCTCCACATCAATCACTCAAATAAGCTCAGCAAAGTTCTTGACAAACTCTGATACTGGAAAAAGATATGTAAAGAAATTAACATCTACTAATTGATATATTGGTAGAATTGCTATAAGAGAATTCAGCAATTGTCAAAATTGAGTCATGATGCTGATATTTTAACCATTGAACATCAATAAAAGTTGAATGTATGCAAAAAAAAAAAAAAAATTAAGTTGGGAGTCAAACATCTTCATAACAAATTTGGCATCCTTGTCTAACATTACATATGTGGATGATTAATACAATCTACTAGTTTTCCTAAAAATAAATTTAGTAATATAAGATGCACCACTGACTTTACTACATGTGTTCTCATGGAAAACCTAGTTACTACCATCATGGTTCAATTGGACTTCAGCAATTCCACAACAAAATCCAAATTAGGTCTATCTAAGCAATGTGCAGAAGCCAACGTTCAACTTAGTAGCTTAAGTTTAGTATGTACAACATTGGGTCATAATCACTTCAACATCCTATCTTAGGAATCGCTAAAAGATCCTATCAATTACTAAAACTATACCATTATGTATAATTCCCACACTAAGATGTATCTAAGTGTTGTCCCCCAAAATACACAAGGGATACCTTAATAAATGTAATATTCTTTAATCACATAGTGAAGCCAATTATGACAATACCCTTTCTTGTATTCCTAAAATATCCAGGACAAGGTACTGATCCTCAAGGCGCTTAAATACATTACCCTTGTGCTCATTGTGTAAAGAAGACCCAACCTTCCTGAGTGGATTAGCATGTATCTTTTGCAAGGGAGTGATTAAGACAAAAGTATAGCTTAGAGAATTTTACCGACCTAGCTTTTTTGCGCTTATCTTCCTTTCTAACCGAATGAAGCTTAGCATGAACTAATTTGAGAAATTATTACCATCAAAATCTCAGGGCCTCAATGATAACATAAATCATTTATTATAGATGAAATATAATTACGAAGTGCTATTGAGTTTTAGGCTAAAGAAAACAATTGGGTGAACCTCTTTTTCATGCATCCTTTTGTTCTGAAAGTGGACCTAACCCAACCCTTTTTCTTGTGACAATTTGTTATGGAAGCCATAAGCACACAAAAGTTCTTTATGCATGTAAAAAGTAATGATGCCATGGAATCTTCATGAATGGTATTCGACTTAGATCAATCAATGATCCTTATTTTGCAACAATAGAGATGCTTTGTGCAAAAATGGCAAACTTGAAGAAGCATGCAAAAAAAGAAATAATTATTTAGATATAAATATAACTTCTTTGTTCAAAAGGTTGCAAGGATGAATTGTATATGTTACATGTGGAAATTATATTCCTTGCTATATATCAGATGTGATCAAAGTGCACTACCATGAACTTCTTTTATAAAGGGTCATAGGACTTGATTTATTAAATGTGCTTAGAGCATTTAAGATTTTAAAAGGTGTGACTAACCTTACACACAATCCACCCACCATTTAAAGGGAGTCTTGCATTCATCTTCAATCATGATTTGAGTTCCAATAGTATCTACCATGCAAATAAAGCTTGTTAAGACGTAAGTGGTCTGATGGCTAACACAGGGGATTGCATTCGATTCTACAAATGAAACTTAGGTTCCTGCTAAAGGCTTACCGAGGTCAATTACACAATTAATGCAGCAGACATAAATAAGACAATAATGCAAACTTTAGCACTCCAATATAATGTGGTCTACTACCCTTATTCCTATTCCACTACCAATGACTCTTCGGTGAGTGACTCCTGAAAGTCCATTGTTTCTTCTCATTCTCAATTTCCTTCCAGAAGTGGAGAAACAGTTTCTATACTACTATTCTAGTATTCTTTCGCCAATCAATTCTCTAGAGCCATCATCAGTTGACTTCTCTCAATCACTATGATCTCTACTCTACCTTATTCAACCAGCCTCCACTGTCAGTGGACTGTTTCCTTGTAGCCCTTAGATGATATGACGATTGTAACTAAACTTTGTCACACAAATGGCTAAGTCTAACTTTTTGAGTATCATCGGTTGATTGGAGCACGCTATCAGATGACTATATCATATCATCAGTTAACTAACTCCAGTACAATCGACTCAGCCACAAGCATAAATATTTTGTTCGCTGGCTGCCCAGCTTGAGTCAATAGCTTAGTCAATTCAACCACCAATCAACTAAATCTTTCAATTTAGTCAGTTGGATCATTGACTGCAATCATCCTAATTGTTGAATCTTCACCTAAATTAAATATTACCTTCTTCAAGTTACAACTCACTTAAGAGGTTACATTGCAACTCCTCTTCACCCACAAGACTATCTCCCATTAGGTTACTTGTCCGTCGAATGAACCAAAGCCCTTAGTTGCTCCACATGTCACCCTCCACTCTTCACCTATGTAGTTTATCTCCTCTAGTTGAGTTGCGCCTTGATGCTCCTCATCCTTCCCTCAGATGTCCCATGACATTCTTCTCCGATCTCCACAAACCTCAAGTCATTGAGCCAATCTCTAACATTGATCAAGTTAAGTCTCATGTTTATTTCACCAACCCCTGCACCACTTTATATACATATAAGATACAAAAACAAACCTAACTTAAACTCTTTGCACAAACATAAAAACCCAAGGTTAAGACGATCACCTAAGACATGATTGCACCAACAAATCTTAGAGAAGCATTATAATCCTATCATCAAGAAGGAAGCATGCATCTAGTCTAGGTATGGAGCAGCATGTCATAATTTTAGGTATGGGATATATCTATACTTGATAATGATATTTTTGATGATATGCCTTTCAATGCACATTCCTCAAAGTTCATCCATTTTGGTGTTAATAATGTTGGAACAATAGAATGACTCGTACTCTCCATGACACACTTTCTATGTCCTTTAGCTTGTCTATTTAGTTTAGCTTGTTATTCTAGATTTATATAATACTGTGGGAGGTTCAGCAAGTTCAACATGTGTAAGGCCAAAACAAGATCTAATTACATCAGAATAATAAGCATTAATGTAAGTCTTTGTATGGTTCTCATGGTCCTCTTTTTGTAGCCTTTAAATGTCTTTAGCTTCATTTTAAGTACTTCTATTATTTCACCAATCAATCCTCTAGATCCACCATCACTTAAGTGTTTTATCAATTAATATAATCTCCAGTCCACCTAAGTCAATTAGCTTCCACCGTCATCAGTCAAATGCTTTCTTGTAACCCTTAGATGATATGACCATTGTCACTTAGCTTTGTCCAATCAACGATTACCTCCAACTTTTCGACTGAGCCATTAATTGAATGGATTATGCTGTCAATTAATTGGATCATGCAATCGGCATGTCATCAGTTAACTAATTCAGTCCAATTTACTAAATTACGAACAGAAATATTTTGTTCGCTAGCTACCTAATTTGAATCAATAGCTTAGTTGAGTCAACCACCCACCGATTGAATTTTATAATTTAGTCAATTGGATCATTCAATACGACCATCCTAATGGTCGAATCTTACCTAAATTGAATATTGCCCTCTCCAGGTTGCAAGTCTCTAACGTCTGAACTCACTTTACCTCCCAGATTATAGGAGGTAAGTTATTGTATAATATTCTCGGTTATGTCCTGGAATTATCTTAAAAGTTCCACATCTTCAAGAAAATGATATTCAAGTGAGCTAGTAGTGCCATGTTTTACTCCAAGGTGACCAATACCAATATGACTATGTAAGAAGGTAAAAGAATCAACTTAACTGTTGTGTGTTTATGGCTTAGGCTTTGCTTTTTTAAGGTTAGGCCTGCTCATCTCAAATTTGCTTTAATATAAGAGCTTCTCTGTGATAATAAGCTACAGAGTGGTCTTACAACTATTGTCTAGTAAGTATGTTGTATGCCACATTCATGGGAAGGACACCACACCATATCTTACTAACAATGAAGCTAATTTCAATATAGACTACATATCTCTTTATGACCAATAAGGATATCTATGTTACCCAAGTAAATTTGGAAGGATTATGATTTTGACAATAGCTTATTCTCCAAAAAGTAGAGTCTAAATTTACCAGGTTTGCTATGGGAGCATAGACATAATAATGAGTATTTACAGATTATAAAAATCAAAATCTACAAACTAAGACCCTAATTATTGATGCAGTAATGATTTGTGGCAGTACAAACCTACCAGCTTTAACAAACAAGAGTGCCACAATTGACCCTATAGTGCTCAACATAGTCATCTTAGTCCGTGACTAAAACACAAGAGCAGGTGTCAATAATAGAATTTGAGACAGGGTTTCATGCCAACTAATGCCACCCAAGACTAAAACCAAGAGTTAGAGTTAACAGTGTCAAGTAGTTCCCAGCAGCAAGTTGAGCAGGTTGGTTATCTTCATGTCTTATCCTTATTCAGTCACAAAATCTCAACTCTTTCAAACACCAATAATCCCTTAAACTCCCTGTAACTCTCTGAATTCTTCTTCATGATGAAGTTTTTCTATGGTTTATCCAAGATTAATTTACAGTACAAACAAAGAAATGCCATAAATCTTAATATCTTTTGTTTTCAGTTCAAATATCTTCGGTATAAATTATTCAGGAATGTTTAATATGAAAATTGCATATATGATTAAAAGATGGAATGTTTGTTGTGACAAATTGGCAATCTGAATTAGAATCATAAATAGTGAATAGATAACAAAGGTCAAAAGTTGTAGATCCAAAATAATATAATACTAGCAGTGGAGATATTACATAACTAAAGGAACAAGGTTCTACAAGAAATCTGCATACTCTTAAAACATTTAAAAGTAAAAAAAAAAGTGTGAAATTCATACAGGCAATGTGGAACTATCCCTAAAATTCACAACTGTGCTTCATAAATCTTAACACTACAGTAGGAAATATAGGAAATTTAGCAACAGGAACTAATATTTTCAAGAACATAATAAAATTAAAAGGCAGTAACTGGAGAGTTGGTGAGGAAATTTGTCAAAAATTTAAGCATGACCTGTAATCAGACAAGTTATATGTACAACGTACATTGACCAACAACTTTGGGAGCTGCGCTTCTGAAATATCTTTTAATTTTAATTCACCTATAGTACTTATAAAGTATAAAAAAAAAACCGAGAAAGGAGATTATATAAATACTAACATATAAGGCTCAAGCAAATGATTGTTTGCCTTCTTTGCTATTTTTTCCAAAAGGAAATATGTAAGTTTTTAAAATCTTTGTCATATTTACTGCAAACGGTAGATATCAGAAATAACTGAACAGAAGAATTTTTTTATTCCAAAATATTAAGGAAGGGTTTCTAATTTTTTTTAATTAATTATAAGATGGACATCTAGTCCTTATCAACCAAAAAAAAAAAATCAATAAGGATATGTGAAAATGGAACCTTGGTCCTTTTCCTAATATGAAAATCAGGAAGAATGATATATACACACGTGAAAAAACTCAGTCCGTCAGTTACTTGTATGGTAGAAAAGTTCCTTGGCTATCAAGGGACAAGGGGCACAAAATTAATAAAAAAGGATACAGATCATCAAACTCAACCTCTTTTTGACTTGTAGAAGATTCAAGCAAAGAAGAATTAAGTCGTAATCGAAGAAATTAGATCTTAGAAGAATCAAAAGAAAGTATAAGCTAATGAAACATCTTATAGGGTCCAAACAGCCTCCTTGTCGTATCTATGAAACGTGATGGAACCAACAAATTGAAAAGCGCATACATACCTACGACCACTTCACGATTTAGTATTTCATAAAAAATATATATATATCGTGCGAAACACCTTTCTAAGTTCTCGAAAAAAATTATATTATTCCTTCTCTTGCTCTGAATCCCGATTACCAGGAAGCTCAAGAAAACACATCGCGATGGAACAAGAAAACATGCTGTAAATCTCCTCATTCAATACCAACCCGGAAAACTTAGTATAAAACATCCAAAGCGATATGTTAAAGAAAATAACAACAAAGTAACCAAGTATCTTAGTGTAGAAAAGGCTTTCGGCCTTTCGAAAGGAGAAAGATAGCAAAATAACCTAAATCTCGGGATCAACAACGAGCCCAGATCTCAGATCTCACGAGTCCAGCGAGGAGACCACGCCACCTCCTCAGAGCATCCGGTTAGCCCAAAAAAAAAAAATCCACCAATACTTGCAAACCGAGTAGGAAAACAGAAGATCGAGCGAAGCAAGTGGAATGGAACCTCAACCCAACCAAAGAGCAAACTAAGGCAGAACTACGAAGAAGGAGAAAGAGATAGCATTTCACCTTTCCTGGAGCAATCCAACTCCGTTTGCCCTTTCGTAGTTTCGTTCGTCAGCGGCGGCCGAGCGACGGAGACTGCAAGCGAAAGCACGTGGAAGCGTGCTCCCCGTGTTTTATAAAGGGTTCAACTTGAAGATTCAATAAGCGAAAAGGAATGATTCCGATCGATATTTCTGTTTATTTATTTATTTAAATATTTTTCTTCTTCGTTTTTCTCATCGGTAAAATAAAAAATACAAATTATTATATTTTTTTATGTGTCTAATCTAATTACATTCCATGTAAAAACAATGTCTCAAGACTTTAAAATTCAACTTATATTAATTTTATACCAAAATGAGATCAAATTATTCAAAAATGGGATTTGCAAGAATGTGAGGGTCAGGATAGTCTCCATATGAATCGATAAAAAAATTGTGTAGA
>JBAMIE010000107.1:6661494-6672193 GCA_037177295.1 Kaempferia parviflora
GTGCTCTCTTCTCCATCTTTTATCCGTGTGGATACATATAGAGGAGTGTACACTTGACACTCTACGAGATCCGGCAATATTTGGACGAGCGAGATACGCGAAGGGTGTCGCATCAAGGGTAACACTCTTATCATGTAGATCTAAGGTAGATCTAAATTAGTTAAATATGTACAAGTATTTATTTCAAATTAATCTTCGCACGGATCGGTGGCCGGCTTCCGAGGTTTCCGCAACGCAAAAAGCAGTTTTTGTGGCTCGGAAAGTCCAACACTAGAATCATTTTCCCCTTCACCCACTTCCTTAGCTCACCTTTCTTCTCAGCCTTTCCCTTAATTCTCTCTTGCTCACATCTCTCTAAACTCTCTCTCGTTCTCCCTATCTTGTTTGTGACATCAACTACCCATGATTCTCTAAATAACCTATTTTGCTACTCTAACTAGTACTCAATTCACAGTCCATGGGAATTCAATCTTTTATTACTTAACGACATCCCCATACATTTATGAATTTGTACACATCAAGTTTTTGACGCCGTTGCCAGGGACTGTGCAATTGATATTAGTTAAATACCAATGTGGTTAATCTAGATTTCATTTCTTTTTTTCATTTTCTACATTTTCTTTTCTTTCTCTAATAAGTATAATGGATGCTCAAAATCAATGGTTCAATCAATTTGATGCTGTAAATTTTTCTCCTTATTAATATGAGTTTTGTGGTGTGACATGGCATGATATTGATGATTGTTCAATGTTATTAGACCCTACACATAAAGTGCATAGGGGAAAATGGGGTATCCTCTAGAACTACCTTCAAAGGCCATAACTGCCATATTGTGAGACGTGTGAAGTAATAGGACATTCAACAGATAATTGTAATTGATTTCATAACTTACAAATCAAGTGTGAAAATTTTATTGCAACTCAAAATAAAATGAATGAAGCTGTGAAGATAGCACTTGAAGAAAAAGATTATGTTGTGTCTATCGATGTTGTTGTTACTCCTGTTGTTGATATTAGTCTTGGTATATTCTATCCTACCTATGATGATATTGTGGATGGAAGTGTAAGGACTTATTCTGTGGAAGCAATGCCCCAAGAATCACTTCTTTTGGTCGCACAATAACTTGACACTATAGATGTTGCAGGATTAGAATTTTTTCATGATCGAAGTGTAGGAACTTGTGCAGTGGAGTCAAAACCCTAAGAATCACCTCTTTTAGTGGCACTACCACCGGATCTAAAGTTCCTAACCATACATGAAACCATATTCGATGATTTAATTACTTTTACAATTGATATAGGTACAATTTCATTTGATATATCTAAAGCTACTATAATCAATATTTCTCAAACATATTTGTGGTAGGACATACTTTTCATAGCAACCTCATGGATGATTTTGTGGGAACCATATGCTTATGAGCATATTTAAGGATGATCTGAGACCTAGAGCTAACTAGTATTTTGCTCCTCGACGAACAAGATTTAAGATAGATGTAAAGCCAAGAACCCTTAGCAAGAGGGTTCTGAAATATTTCACTCTGCCATGAGCAAAGTTTAAAAGATACATGTTAGGTAACCATGAAAAGGGGTCGAGAGCGCTTCTTGGGAGACAACCCAAGCATATCATTTCTCAGATTTTTTTTTCTTTTCAATTCATTAAACTTTATTTTGAAGTATTTTTGATCCATTCATTTTGTTTTGCAGGTCATCAACCAGATGTTGGAGTGAAAAAAAAACAAATTCTAGAGCTTGACATGGGCAACCATTCTCTCAAACATGACCCATGTTGAGCTTACTGAATGGAACACGAACGCCTGTGTACTCCAAAACGGATCATGTTTCATTTGGGTGTGCTGCATGGGTGTTCGTGTCCACAAACAAGGGTTGTGTCAGGCGCCAGAAAAAGCTTGATCTCTTCCGTGCCAAATTTTTCTGAGAGCAACATTCAAAGTTGAGGAGAAATGTGAATACCGATAGAGAGGCATGTTCAACACATGAATGACTTAAATGTTTGACACACATCACTTTCTAACTCCCCTCACTTGAAACTTCCTCCAAATCAAAGTTATGATTATCTTTGAGACATTGAAAAAATTAAATCTGGGAAATGCATATTGTAAGACCCTTGCGGCCTGCAAGAGGGAGGTGAATTGTCCTGCAAATAAAAATAAACCTTTCTCGATCTTATAAAGCTTAATCAAAACACATTTAATATAATTAGATAGAAACTAAAAGATAGAAAGAGGACTCCGAATTTACTTGGTTTGAAATCAGGGAGGTTGTTAATCTAAGGCAATAGAAACTTACTAAAATTTCTCCGTTGATGTAGGCAGAGAAGCCTCTTATAGAAGTTGTAGCACTAACACTTGAAAATAAAAGCTATGAAATGATTACAGTGTGTGTTATAAAAAAACAAGGAGAACTGTGGCTCTATTTATAGCCTTTGGTAAAAATTTATCTCAGGCACTCTTAGGCGCCCAGACCAGTCTAGACGCCACCAAGTGGATAAACTTTATCCCCCGCAAACGGCTAGTCAACGAGCTTCAGATAAGGTTTTATCCACTTTCGGGTGGTCGGTCCACAGGACGCCTGACCAGGCCCCTAAACCGGCTCGGAGGGGGTCCGGGGCACCCAGACACCAGTTAACTTCATGTTGACTTTCGGTTTCGTCCGGCTAGCTCCCGAAGCCTCTTGCTTCGTCATCCTCTTGAAATTAAGAAAAAATATTTTTTGAAGTAAAAAAAAAAATTATGAAAAAAAAATTTCTAAGTGTTTAAAAACAGAAAGTCTTCGTATAGAAAATTTTGTTTTCAAAAATTCAATTTTTAAACATTTTTATTGATAAAAATTGCTATTTCAATAAAAAAATTAGTAGAAAATTTATTTTTCATCAAAAAATTTTAAAAGTTTTTCCTAAGGTGCATGATTTTATTTTCTAGCTCTCAAAAAAAAATTGAATAGAAGATGAAATAGAAGTTTTACGAAAATGAATTTTGCATCAAAATTAGACCTTTTTTGAAAAAGAAATTGTATAAAATTCATTTTTATTCGAAAACTTTTGAAAAATTTCGTTCTAACAGAAACTTTGAACCTTTTAGTCTAAAACATTTTGAAAAAGATTTTTCAATAAAATAATTTTGCAATTGAAGTATAAAAAAATAGAAAAATTAATCTAGACATGTGGCAAAAAGGCGAATACACTCGCCCCCAGCGCCCCCGCCAATCTATCCCAGGGCCAACACAGAGGAGGTAAATCACGGGTGGTTACTAGCTATAAGTACAAATGGTCAAGACATGGGGGAGGTATATGCTCGGGCGCGTCGAAATTCGACCTCTAGACCTCATGTGGCAAACTCTCATGCCTTAACCATCGCACCACCCCGAGGGGACTAGACATGCTTTAGGAACCCAATACAAATTAATCTAGACATGCTTTAGGAACCCAATACAAATTAATCTAGACATGCTTTAGGAACCCAATACAAATTATGTCCTACTAGATTAATCAAAAATTTTCTCGGAATGTATTTCTGAGAAATATTCCTAATTTTTCCATGATGAAATTGATAATACCAATTTAGTCCAAAGTTTTGAAAATTCCTAAAGTTTCTATCATTTGAGCATACATTATCTTTGTTCAATCCTTCTAATTGTTCTTTCAAGTTATCATTCTCAAATTTCAAATTATCAATATCCTCTAATCTGCATGCTTTTGGTAATGTTAATTTTAACTAAGCATTTTCTTTTTCTAATTTAGCAATGTTTCTAGTAAGCATCTTAATAAACTAAAGGATTGGTAGGGAGAGAGTGCACCTATCTCACTTACCTTGTGCTCTAATTCTCCCCCTTCATCGATGCTTTCTTCTGATGACTCTCCCCCTACTTCGATACTTTCTTCCGATGTTTCTTCCCCTTCGTCTAGGCTCATTTCTGAGGTACTTTCGTCTTCGGGTAGAAATTTGGCTATCAGAGTTGTACTTGTAATTTCCTTAGTCTCGGATTCCTCTGATGACGAAGCGATATCCATGGAAGAGCCAGAGTCTACCTCCTTTGATCCTTCGTGGATTTGCAAGAACTTTTTCCAAAGTTCTTTGGTAGATTCGTAGGTGCCTATTCTTTCGAGTTCCTGAACAGGTAGAACATTAAGTAAATGAAATTCAGCCTTACCATTGGCAATGAAATCTTCTCTTTGTCGTTCGCTCCAGTAGTGTTCCTCAAGTTCTTCACCATCTATTGTTTTAGGTATTTCAAATCCCTTTTTGATACTTAGCATGATGTCAAAATATGTCTTGAAGAAGACCTCCATTCGTCGTTTCCAAAATGTGAACTCTCCCTTGAACATTGGTGGGTAGATGCTAGTTCCGACCATTTCGTAACTTCAGTTGGTTGTTAGTCCTTCTAAAGCAACCTTGCTCTGATACCAATTGTAAGATCCTTATGGCGACAAGAGGGGCTAAATTTCCCTACAAATAAAAATAAACCTTTCTTGATCTTATATAGCTTAATCAAAACATACTTAATAGAATTAGATAGAAACTAAAAGATAGAAAGAGGACTCCGAATTTACTTGGTTTGCAACCAAAGAGGTTGTTGATCTAAGGCAGTAGAAGCTCACTAAATTTCTCCTTTGATGTAGGCAGAGAAGCATCTTATAGAAGTTGTAGCACTAACACTTGAAAACAAAAGCTATGCAATGATTACAGTGTGTGTTATAGAAAATAAGGAGAACCGGGATTCTATTTATAGCCTTTAGTAAAATCTATCTCGAGACTCCCGAGCGCTTGGACCGGTCTGGGCTCCCCAAGTGGATAAACGTTATCCCCCCACAAATGGCCATTCAACAAGCTTCAGATAAGATTTTATCTACTTCCAGGCGCCTGACCCAGCGCCCGAACCGGCCCGGAGGGAGTCTTGGGCACCTAGACACCAATCAACTTTGTGTTGACTTTCGGTTTTGTCTGGCTAGCTCCCGAACCCTCCGGCTTCTTCCTTGGTCACCTGGGTGATTTCACACATCCGGAATAGGGATCACCCGAACTATTTTTCTATTCTTCCTCGAGCGAGCTTCCTACCTAGCTTCTTGTCCCTCAAACCGCCATATGCGTCATTCTCGCTCCGCCAGTGTACTCTTTCATAGCACCTCATCCCTCGGACGCACCAAGCACGTCGACTCTCTCTCATGTCATCCTTCTCACTAGTTGCGTCTTTCGCTCGACTTCTTATGTTCATAAGATCCTGCACACTTAGACACTAGGATCAGAAAACCACAGGACCTAACCTAACTTGATTGATAACATCAAAACTAACCTATGGCAGTAACACATATATGTTGAGTTGTTAGTTAGTTTTGTCATGTTTCTCTTTACATAACAATTTTTTCTTTTCGCTTGTATCATATCATGTTTAGTTCTTATTGATGTTTTGGATTCTAATAGAAGCATCCATACATAGTGGATGCATTCAATCATTTTTGGTGATTCATGTTTTCCTATCTAGTAGTAAAATTGTATAGAAGCAATGTTGAGTTGATTTTTGTTTCACCATATGCCTACTTGATAGTTTGACCATTACACTTTATTTTTGATTTATTTCTGAAAGGTTGATTTAGTACAACATAGTTAAGATTCATTTTGTTAGACTAGTACCATGGTGACCATAGGTGACCCTTTCCCAATATTTTAGTTATTGGATCATGCTCAATTTGTGTCAGCTCATTTGGAAAAATAAAAGTCCTATGTAAAAAGAGATAGAAAAAAAAAGAACGGGGAAAAATTTTGAAATGCAATAAAACATTTGAGTGAAAGAAAATTGAAAAAAAAAACTTAGTGGCAATAATGGGATAGAAAACAGTTTTCGTGGATGGAAATGATAAGATGCTCCTTTTAGACCAAGTTAGGTTATTGGGGATACACTTATCCATTTCTCTCAATAACCAACATGCCTTTGAGACTTCGTATTGGGACCAACGGATGAACTTTGGATATGGTAGGTAAGTTCCTAATGTTAGAAACTATGGAAACACAATGGGAAGACAACTTAACTTAGGGAGGAACTTGAAACCTTAGGTACATACTATGCATTGTGCACTTAAACTAACTCATTAGGCTTGGTAAAACTAATAAAATGTCTTCGCTTAACGATGATACTACTTGATAGGATTAGATGAACTTATTAAAGTTTGGGAGATATGAATTAACATGCATTCTTAATATTGATGTTTGCTTGAGAATAAGCAAAGGTTTAAGTCTGGGGGATTTTGATTAGCATATTTTATATAGGATTTTTATCATAATTTTACACATATCTTGTCTCATTTTATATGCTTATATTTTATGTTTTCATCTCTGTGTACTTCATTTTATTACTTTTATTTTAGAGAACTACTCTTTGCTTATTTTCATTGATAGGACTTATTTTCAGAGCAAATGGAGCATAATACCATTGGAGCATGAAGTTGGAGCAAGGAGCATACTTTGGTCGTGTCTCATGACACGGGCATGCTCCTTGTTGGATTTTCAAGGTTGCAAACAAAGTCCCACATTAGAAACACATAGAAAAGATCATGAGTTTAAAAGAAGAAGATATTTTCATTAGTATGAGCCTTTTGGGTAGTGCCCAAGAGTAAAACCATGAGGGCTTATGCCTAAAGTGGACAATATCATGTCATTATAGAGATATCTAAATGCTTTTTGATCCTATAATTTATATTAGAGCTCGGACTGCAAGAATGTCTAACCGTCGACTATGAATAAGAGCTATGGTCTAATTAAGCTATGTGAGTAGAAAATTGACCTCGAACAAAGGAAATGGGAGCTCACATGTCTGGATCAAGAGGACCAGACACCAGGTAGAGAAGTCCTAGTAGGTCGGGCAAACTAAGGGGTAGGAAGACATGGTAGGTCAAGGATTGGACGTCAAACGGATATGCTTTCTACTTGATGGGCTCTGTGGTCCTTTGTTTGAGGGGGTGATTGTTGAGTTTGTAAGGTTGTAAACAAAGTCCCACATTAGAAACACATGGAAAAGATAATGAGTTTAAAAGAGGAAGATATCTCCATTGGTATGAGACCTTTTGGATAGAGCCCAAGAGCAAAATATGAGGACTTAGGCCCAAAGTGAACAATATCATGACATTGTGTAGTTATCTAAATGCTTTTTCATCCTACACTCCTATGGCTAAGAAAGATGAATAATGTGGTAGAAAAAGGCTCAACATGGGCTAGGCTTGCCTCATCATCAAGCCAAGATACAAAGTGTTTGGGAAGAAAAAGAGATTAAAAAAACTATCAAAATGAAGCTTTAATCAAAGAACATGTTCCAGCCTTTTATGGAAGAAATAACCGTAAAATAGTTGTAAAAAACCTCCCCACAAATCCCACCATGAGCAGTATTGAATTTGGTCATTTGCCAGAGCCAAACACGGGTGGTCATGTGGGTGGACACGACCTGTGCTTGCCTCTGGACTGCTCTATGAACTAAAAGTAAAATGACCATAACTTTTGACTCAGTTGGACCCACGGGTTATACCACATATCAAAAGTTAGATAAGTTCAAGACTAAAACTTTTATTTAGGATTGAACCCGAGATAAATATGTCTAATGGTCAAAAAAACTATTTTAGTAGAGCCCTATAAATCTAGCAGGTATGTCCTGCCCAACCCAAACTACAGACCAAACTTTGAATGACCATAACTTTCGATTGGGTTGGATCTAGGAGTCTAATAACCTATCAAAATATATATACTTTCAAGCTCTACAAGTTTTATTCAGGGTCCAACCCGAGAAAATTGGGTCTAAATGGTGAAAACTAAATTTTGGCCGAGCCCAAAAAACTGAGGACAGATCTGGAAAGTATGAGGGAGGTATAAAAGGTCAAGCAAACATTTGTATGACTCATCTTGGACTAGGGGACTTTGTCCCCCTCCTTGGGAGAGGGTTTTTTCCCTCTAGGAGAAATCTTAGAGCAATTATCTTTATCCACTTCAATGATTCGTCCACCTCCGGAGCAAGGAATCATTCCGAGACACTGAGAATCTTCTCCCTAAGCATTTCTTTATGTCTACTCTCTATTTTGGATTGTATGAATGCTTTTATTAGAGTCTTGGATTTGTATTTTCCTTTCAATGGAGTAGTTCTCTTCATTCTAGGATTAGGGATTAGCCCTTTGATATGTAAACACTATTTCTGTTTAATCTATTGAGTTTGCATGTTTCTTATTCAATGAAATGTGTGTTTATTGTTTGGGCTTACTATGTATACACTATCTTGATGCCAAAAGTATAAGACTCATATGCCATGAGGGTTTGGGGATGAATCGAATGGAAAATCCAATCCTTTGACTTATATAACATGAGACGTGGAAAGTCGCCTATGAAAGTAGAACGGTATGCCACGAGGAGAAATAAGTTATCATAGATCTTAATAGCTCAATTCCAATTCATCGCAACATAGTAGGAGAGGGTAACTCGGGGGTTGTAGGATCTCATGATAGGGTCTCCTTAGGAAAGCAAGTCCTTAGCTCTACCGCTTTGAAAGTAGATGACAAATTGGATTTGATACACCAGTGTGGTTCCAAAAGTTCACATCGGATACAATAGGATAGTCACTTACATAAATAACCATTGAGAATAGAAAACCAAACATAGATTAGGTATTTACACTCATTTGGGTGAAACTAGAGTCCTAGAATCTCTTTCCCCTTCATTTACTTCCCTAACTCAACTCTTTTTTCTGCATCTCCCTTAAATCTCTCTTGCTCGCATCTCTCTCAACTCTCTCATTATCCCTAGCTTGTTCGTGACTTCAACCACCAATGATTCTCTAGATAACTTATTTTGTAACTCTAACTAGTATTCGATTCACAATCCCTGTGGATTTGATCTTTTAATAGTTAGCAACATCTCCGTGCACTTGTGGATTTGAACATATCAAGTTTTTAGCACCATTGCTAGGGACTGTGCAATTGATATTAGTTGGATAGTAATGTAGTTAATCTAGATTTCATTTCTTTTTCTCTTTTTTTTTTGTATTTTCATTTCTTTCTCTGATAAGTAAAATGGATGCTCAAAATCAATGGTTAAATCAATTTAATGTTGTGAATTTTTCTCTTATTATTGTGAGCTTTGTGGTGTGACATGGCATGATATCGTTGATTGTCCAATGTTATTACACCCTACATATACAGTGCATGGGGAAAAATGGGGTATCCCTTCGGACTACCTTCAAAGGCCACAACAACCATATTATAAGATGAGTGAAGTAATAGAACATTCAACCGATAATTACAATAGGTTTTACAGCTTACAAATCAAGTGTGAAAATTTTATTACAACTCAAAGCAAAGAGAATGAAGCTATGAAGATAGCACTTGAAGAAAAATATTTAGTTATGTCTACCGATGTTGTTGTTACTCATGTTGTTAATGTTAATCTTGTTATATTCTATTCTGCCTATGATGATGTTGTGGATGAAAGTGTAGGGACTTGTACTGTGGAAGCAATATCCCAAGAATCACTTATTTTGCTTGCACAACCACTTGACACTATGGATGTTGCAGAATTAGAATTTTTTGATGCTAAAAGTGTAAGGACTTGTGCAGTGGAGTCAAAGTCCCAAGAATCACCTCTTTTAGTGGCACCACCACTAGAGTCAGTTCCTAACCACACATGAATTAATGTTCAATGATTTAATCACTTTTATGATTGATGTAGATAAAATTTTATTTGATATATTTGAAGCTACTAATTAATATTTTTCTTGAGCATATTTGTGGTAGGACATACTTTTCATTATAATCTCATTGACAATTTCATGCGAACCATTTGAATATGAGCATATTTATGGATGATCTAAGACCTGGAGCTAACAAGTACCTTGCTTCTTCACAAACAAAATTTAAGATAGATGCAAGGCCAAGAACCCTTAGCAAGATGGCTCTAAAATATCTCACTCCTCCACGAGTAAGGTTTAAAAGATACATCTTTGGTAACTATAATAAGGGATTGAGCTAATGACCTTAAACAATCACTTTTTGGGAGGTAAACCAAGCTCTTCATTTCTCATATTTTTTACTTTTTCCATTCATTGAACTTTGTTTTTGAAGTATTTTTGGTCCATTCATTTTATTTTGTAGGTTATCAACTAGACATTGGTGTGAAAAAAAAAAATCAAATTCTATAACCTAACATAGGCGATCGTGCTCACTAGCACATCCCTTGCTGAGCTTGCCAAACGGAACATGGACGCTCATGTACTCCAACATGAGTTGTGTTTCGTTCGGGTGCGCTATCACAAGTGCCCATGTACATGAACATGGGTCGTGTCAGGCGCCAGAAAAAACTTGATCTCTGTTAGGACCGACTCTGGAGATAGAGGGGGTAGACTTGACGATTGCTTGGTAAACATGGGTCGTGAATGGCTCCGATTGCTTCGTCTTGATGATTTTGCAGCGGATGTAGACTTGACGAAAAATCAACCAAACACTAACAATGGGATTTACTTGGTATCCACATCAAGAAGAGGTGACTAGTCCAAGGATCCGCACACGCACACACCCTTCACTAAGAAAAATCTCCTTCTCGGTAACTACCAGAGGCGGAGAAGCCTCGTACAAACTCTCCTACAAATACAACTCAAAACAAGAATGAAACACACAAATGTAAATGAAAACCTTCTTCTTGTTTAATCTTGAGTTGCCT
>JBAMIE010000107.1:6712925-6725320 GCA_037177295.1 Kaempferia parviflora
TTATTCTGTCTATTCTCGTATGTCCACACATACACCTTAACACTCTCATCTCTGTAACTTTCATCTTTTGCTTATATGCTCCAATCATAACCCAACATTCAACACCATATAACATAGAAGGTCTAACTGACGTTTTATAAAATTTCCTATTAAATTTTAGAGGTACTTTACGATCACATAAAACACTCAACGCTAACTTTCATTTCAACCATCTTACTTGTATTCTATGTAGGACATCGGACATCTCTCTCAATCTCTCCATTGTTTTGTAAAAATGATCCTAAATACTTAAAACACTCGTCATCTCCTATCTTAACAATTGTTTCATCACGTCTAATATTGCTAAACTTAATTTCCATATATTCTGTTTTTACTCTACTAAGCCTAAAACCTTTCACTTCTAATGTTTCCCGCCAAAATTCTAGGTTAGCATTTCTACCAAAAACAATATTACCTGAAATAACATATACCATGGTACTGAATCTTAACTACAACTTCAATCGTCAAGATAAAATCATAGAAGAACCCCATATCACTTGGAGAAATCCCCGGCTAGTTAGATACTAGAAATATAGGTTATATAAATTTTCCCAATTTCTTTTCTGTTTCAATGGGAACATTTCCTTCAGCATTAAGGCATCCACATCTTTGATTGGGAGAAAAAAAGGACAACAATATAATCCATTATAATCTGAGAACAATATTCTAGTAACTCTTCTAGCTCTTTCAAGTTCCTTGTCTCACATTTGTGACAATACCAAGTACCAACTATTAATATACGATTTTCTGACAACCCTCTCAGCTAGTATTTCGTTGTGCTGTGCATTGTTGTATACTTTTTCAAACTGCATGCCGTTGCATATAAGGCCACCATCCTTTACAAAACATTCAACCTTCAAGAAACAGTCAACAACCTTATTAAATATCATTTCTGCAAGAACAATTCCCACATCAACCCCATCTTCCTTTCCTTTGCAATAAAGCAAACTTCTGCTTTCATGCCTTTTGGAATAGTGGCCAGCAAGTCACCTCTCCTTGATTGTCAACATCTTCTGAGCAAGCAAGGGAGATGAATGCCTTGAGATCATAGGTGAGTTTGTAAGTAGTAGAAGAGTCACTTGTTGTCCACTTTCATTGGTGCTCCAGAGGATAGGCAGCAGTGAAAAGGGAAAAGTGCTGGGTGGAGGCCTGAGTTTCTACATGTGTGTGTGTGCGCTCTCCAATCTAAATCTACCTATAGCTTTCCAAAAAGGTCAGAGTCGCTCTACCTCTCATTTTGTTTTTTGTTCCCTATCTTATATGCTTCACATATCTATTTTGCATTTATTTTTTTCTTTGTCTTCCATTCTATTCCTAAGACAGATATATCGAGGAAATACACGCCACTACATTCTAATACCTTTTTATGCTAGCAAGTCTACAACATGTTACAATGGGTATTCATGGTGAAAATGTAAAATCACCTATAGGCATTGTGACTTGGTTAAAGTCTTGATTAGAGGCTAAGAGATATACACTTAGGTTGATAGAGTAAATTACCTAGATATCTTTTACTTGTAACTAAGATTGCTTAGGGAGAATGATCTTATTATATGAAATTAGCTAGACTCTTTCAATTTGAGATCACTAGAAGTCTCTGATGATTTGATATTTCATGTTGGGAAGTATATTCTCTTTATTGCCTTCGCAAATCATATCAACTGAGTGTGATTAGTTAGATTTTAAGGGTCCATGTCATGATAATTTTAAATGATCTTTTATTGGTGCCTAAAAAATGCTTCTAGGAAAAGTCTCTTTGTATGAAGATTGAAGTCACATTCTAATTGGGTAGGTTCTCCCTTAAGTAAAAAATGAATATTGGATTATTGCTTATTTTAAGAAATAATTTCTTAGAAGATCAAGGAGCACATTGTCATATCTATATTGAGTGTAAAAGTAAATGTATGATTATGGCCATAGTTGTATGAGAACTTATTTGGGATAAGCAATTGATGATTGACATAGAACCTGTTCTCAAGTGACAACAAACTTTTCCTGTGACAATCAAGCCATTATGCACATAATCTCTAGTTAGTATTCTAGGAGAGGACACATAGACATTGATTATAGTTTGTCAGAGAGGAGGCAGAGGTGACGGAAAGAATTTGGAATCTATTAAAATTAACTCTATTTATCAAGACTAATTAGAGTGTTTTCTAATTAAATCCTTAGGGACACAAGATCAAGTGCATCAACAAGCTAGGTTTTTCATAGCTTTGATCCACCTTAAGGGAATCTTAGGGACCTAAATATCAGTACTAAGGACCTATATTTGAATAATATATATTATAGGGATTAAAGGTGTAATATTATGATCATATATATACATATGGAAGGGACTATTTGAAATAATTAACCCTAATCTTTCTCAATTACATGACTAAATTTGTTTTACTAGATAATGGAGAGCTGATATGATTTTTTGATGTTAACGAATCTTGTAGTTTTAAATTCCTAACTAAAATTTGGTGTTGTGTTAAGCATTCTCCATCTTAGACCATACAGGTATAAGGAAAAGAGATGGGACTCCAAAAGGTTGCTTGGATCTGGTGGAATGCCTTCATCACATTCAGCGACTGTGGTAGCTCTTGCTGTGGCTATTGGTTTTGAAGAAGGCACCGGTGGTTCTTCATTTGCTTTGGCTGTAATTCTAGCATCCATTGTATGTATTGTGCTGATCATTTATTTTTTTCATTCAAAATTTTTTATTCTAGCGGACAATTAGCAATAAAATTGATATCTTTCTCTTTTTTTTAAGAAAAAAGAATTGATTGTTGTCATGCTTGCTATTACAATTTCAAGTTGATGTCTTGGTGTGGTGTGGTGTGGTACCTGGTTTGGGCGTGGGTCTGTTCATGATATGTCAACCAAGATATACCCCTCAATGTGTGTGTACTTCATCAAACTGATATGTACCTCCTGTAGTCATCCACGTCACTGACATTTTCAAACTATGCTGGTTATATATTTCTCTTGCAGTTTCCAACTTTACCATTCTTATGAAAGTAGCCGTCTCACATCACTTGGTTGTGCATGGACTTATGCTTTTTGAAGTAGATATTGAATGAATTAGACAACGATGACAGAAGTTGTAAACAAAGCAGTAAGCATAGTTTAAAGTTTGTGCCAGTCTACATAGGCAATGTGCTCTGTTTCAACTATGCATCAAAATCAACTAGCACCAGTGAAAGTTACAAGTCCTGCCCATCCTGCCTGTGCTAATCATGCCAAGCCTATGTATGTTTATACCGAGCAATACAAATTTAATTTTGGCCAAAGAGCAAGGCAAACTTAAACCTCATGTAACCAAATTTAAGTCATTCAAAATTCAAATCAAAAAATTATATCCAGGTCAATCCAATTTAAGAAAATACTTAATTAAAATTACAACTTTGGTTAATTAGAGATTTGGATGTGACAATAATTGTATAGTTTAAAATATTGATCATATAATAGAGGTGTCTAATTGTACAAATTAGTTTTACATTAAGTAATTAATGCAAGAGAGTCATTCTAATAAGACATTTGTATGAATACTCTTTACTAGTAAGGTATGTTGTTAAGACATTTACTATTTTTGAATGTTAACTCAGACTAGATATTATTGTTTTTAGAGCAATCAAATTAAATGAAAGGGTCAAAGCGCCCTCAAGCTAAAACCATGTTCGCACTGTTTGTCAGTGCTAATATGTGTTGAAACTTGAAACAGCATGGTTCAGCACCAGGACGATATGATTCTAGCTGATATCCCCACTCATACTGAATTTAAACCTTCAGACTAAGTAGAATATTATATTTAGCTATGTCTCTTTCTGACAGTGTCAAAGCATTGGAAAAAGAATAGCAGCAAACAATTACTCGTTTTTTTCTATCTCACTATCCTTTTCATATCCACCCTCAATTGTTAACCTGATTTAGGTATCACCAATAGGTAGGGCTCAAAACCAGGCAGTCATGTCTGGCCACTACTGAGGCCTGGATTTGAAAGAAAGCATTCTTGAGGAGAATCAAATAAGTCAAAGCAAATTAGTTATCTTCTATATTCACACTTCCTTTTTCTTTTGATTGATCGGTAGATCCATATAGTATCATATTTTCTGAGCATGTTTGACTATATCCCGTCATTCTCTTTGTACTCTTTGTACAAGTTCATTGAACCACAGACTGACTCAATTATCTAATATTCTTCAGGTTATGTATGATGCATCTGGGATTAGACTGCATGCTAGTCGACAAGCTGAGGTGAATCTTGAAATTACTTTTTTTTGTATTTAGTAAATGTTTAAGAATGTTGAGGGGTATAAGTTCAATCTCGCATCTTCTTTAGGGCATCCATGATCTGTAGGTTATAACAGTTCTCTTGTTAATTCAATGTCAAACAATTGGAATGGTAATTTTGATAGTTAACACGCAAATAGCAATGTTATGGAAATAGCCAAGAAGATTAAGTACATTTTGAATATTTTCCTCTTTATTTGATTGCCTGTTTTAGGTGTAGTTGCCATTTTTTGGTTTATCTATTGACATTGATGAATTCTTCCTTCGGTACTTGTATTTCACCACATTGCTCACGAAGTAGGAACCCAAAAATTAGAATCTTTCAGTGCAAAAGTTTGCCTCCCTAGTGATTTGTTTGGTTGCTTACATATTCAAGTTTGCTTCCATGTTAGCACTTCTATGAGCACACTAAGTTCCTTAAGAAAGTAAAAACGATACAACAATAATAACAACCAAGCCTTATTCCACTAGGTGGTATCGGCTATATGGATCCTTTTATGCCATTCTATCTCCTACTATATCATCATCTATATTTAAATAAATTTTATCTTATTTTATTGTTACTCTTCAAGCCTTTTTTTGGTTTTCCTCGTTTGATATGCATGTTTGTCATAATTTCACATCGCCTAGCTGGAGCATTTAATGGTCGTCTAAGTATATGCCCATACCATCTTAAACGTGTCTCTCGAAGTTTTCCCTCAATAAATGCAACTCCGACTTTCTCTCTAATTCTCTCATTTCTTATTGTCTATCCTCGTATGTCCGCACGTCCAGCTTAACATCCTCATCTCTGCGACTCATCTTCTGTTCATGTGCTTGAGTCATAGCCCAATATTCAGCTTCATATAACATACTAGGTCTAATTGCGGTTTTGTAAAACTTTCCTTTAAGTTTTAGTGGTACTTTACAATCACATAAAACACCATACACTCTCCTCCATTTCAACCATCATGTGGCAACCTCCCATGCCTTAACCATCATGCTTTTATTCTATGTAAGACATTTCTCTCAATCCCTCCATCGTTTTGCAAAAATGATTCTAAATATTTAAAAATCTCAGTTCTAGTTAACTCATCATCTCCTTTCTTAATAATTGTCTCATTACGTTTAATATTGCTAAACTTAAATTCTATATATTTTGTTTTTATTCTATTAAGCCTAAAACCTTTCCCTTTCCTGCCAAGATTCTAGTTTAGCATTTGCTCATTCACGTGTTTCATCTATCAAAACAATATCATCTACAAATAACATGCACCACGGTATTGTGTTTTGAATGTGTGCAGTGTGTTCATTCATAATTAATGTAAAATGATAGAGACTTAAAGTTGATCATTGATGAAACCCTATCTTTATTGGAAATGCTTCGGTTACTCCGGCTGAAGTCTTTACATCCTCGTACATATCCTTAATTAGTTTAATATATGTTACGCTAACACCTCTTTTCTAGAATTCTCCATATGATTTCTTTTGGAATTCTATCATAAACTTTTTCTAAGCCAATAAATACCATACTTAGATCTTGTTTTTGCTCTTGATATGTTTCAATTAGTTGTCTAAAAAGATGTATAGCTTCCAGGCATGAACCCAAATTGATTTTGGGTTACCGTGGTCTCCTTAATCTTTTTTCTATTACTTTTTTCCCAAAGTTTCATGGTATGACCTACACACTACACTATTAAATTAGAAATTTAAGGAAATCTTGTTGTAGTGATGGAACATTAAGTATAAGAATCATAGCTTTGTTTATAACATTAGTCTATGAGATCAAATGGGCTTGGAGAAGTTTTAAAGAAAATGATGGTGGGTGAAAAAGTGTATGTTGAAATGATTTCCTATCAAAGTGAAAATGTGTTTAGGAGATCAATGTATAATTTGGTCAACTAAGAAGATAAGGATATAGTAGGTAATCTAAGATTACATTAATTAAATCTATTCTTTCTAACACCTACAAAAAATTAACTCATCTTTTCACCAACTTTTATGTCCTTGTCTTCTGTGAAGATTTCTTAATTACAATGAAACTGTCGGAGACTCCTATTGGAACAGGTCATGGATGAGATGTCTGCTCCTTTATCATGAAAAGTATAGGAACTCGTCTATCCTCCTATTATTGTTGGGTATTTATAGTTAAATATATCTATAATGGTCAAAATTCAGTATGATGTTGTGGGATAATCGGTATGCCGGATGCAATCTTCAGATTTTTCAGTTATGCAAAATATTTATAGTCAGAATATGATGAATTTTAAGTTTACTCTATATTATCAAAGGTTGGTGAGACAACTCATCTATTTCACAGTAACAAGGCCATCTTATACAACTGATGTTGTGGATTAGTTTCTCTAGAAGCCTAATAATTGTCATTGTGAGATGACAGTGAGAATCATTTAGTAAATTCAAGGATCTAAAGTGAAAAGTTTACAAGGAGTATTGCTAGAATATCCACTACAAGATTCTTTCTTGCACAAATGTGAAAAAGTAAATAAAAAAAAAAACCTAAATGAGGTAGGATGAAGTTGTGTTGAAGTAGAACATAAAGTAATGACACATGCAACATGTGAGATATTGTGGATAAAGGCCTTGTTTGAGGATCTCGGCTTCAATATAATAAAACTAATGAATATACACTGGGAATTAGTCAACCATCAAGATTGCCAGCAATCCAAACACCAAACACATTGTGGTAGAAGTAGAACGTCACTTTATCTAAGATGCAGTATGTCTTAGAGAATTAGTGCTCCATATACTTCTTTGGAAGAACATTTGTATCTAGCCTATTGTTTCTATTCTCTATATATTTTTATCTAACAAGTTAGCTATGATGGATATCTATGCTCTATCTTTGGGAGTGGTAGATAGAATTAGTCATCTTTAGGTCTATAAATATTGGTACAAGGATTATAATCCTATTTGATTATAATTTGATATGAAAAGTTTAGCAACTAGTCATCAGACTTCTATGAAAGCTAACTCCATGGCTAACATACAACACAAAATCCATTGGAAAGGTATAGTTTGGTACAAGATCTACAAAATCCATTGGAAAGGTATAGTTTTCTGAATCTGAGAAGGGAATGAATCTTTCAATTTTCTGGACTGAACAAATGATATAAACTGAAGTTCAAAAACCCAAATGTTCAACTCCAGCAGCTTGAAACCATATTCAACACAGTTAGATTTATATCATAGTCAGGGCACAAAATTTACAGATATAAGAAAACACCAAGAAACCAAATATCTGAATATTGCATATCAGCTGGAAGGTGTTACCCAGCTACAAATGCAACTTTGAAAACCTAGTTGGAATGCATTCGGCTTCAACTCCTGAAGAACCAGCAGCTTGGTGGAGTGATCAGATTGGGAAAATGCAGCTTCAGATACAATTTCAGAAGCCCCAACATAGAATCAAAGAGAGCAGAAACCAGTCTTCAGGGGTTAAAATAATTTCTAACTTTTTAGTAATATTACTAATATAATTATTTACGGTTCGACCGGAATATTCTATACATATATACTTGGTTGGCTAAATAAATCCATGCTCAGGTGGAAGCTACTTGATCCTAATTACTCTTTCTACTCAATAGGCTTCACCTTACATTAAATAGACTTTCGCTTGACCCTAAAACATAAATATTGGTTCGATTTAGCTTAATTAGTATTAAAAAAAATTAAAATAATTTAAAATAGGATAAAGTTTTATGTTATTATCAATGAAGATTTTATCTTGTTCTGACTTTTGTAACGTTGGAAGATCATGCGATTAAGTGATGAGAAAACTAAAATTTGGTGGGATTGTGTTGGCCTTCTTCACCTCGTTTGTTCCTTCTCTCAGCTTTGATTCTAGTGATAAAAAAGAGGCGGCACTTTAATTAAATGAAAATTTATTTGATTATGTAAAATAATAACCTATTTATTTTTTTATTTTAATTCATTTTATTGGAATGCGGTTGAAGATACATTATGATTATAAAAAAAAAATTAACACAACTATACAGAGGTATAAAAATATACGCTCGTTTCAAACAAAATTACATATTTAACAATGAAAGCCCCTCAGGCCTTCAAGTCTGAAATTGCTCCAATATCGCAAAATTCAAAAGCAAAATATGCCTCTGTTTAGAGAGGATCATGGATGGTTTCATTTTCTTGCTGCTCGTTCCAATGTTTTATTGCAAAAGTTGAATAACTTATAAGTGTAAGTCATTGTTAAATGAAAGATATATATAGTTTATGGGGTAAATTAAGAAATTAATATTTAATTGGTTGTAAGCATATTTACTTCTCAAGCCCAAGGTGATTAAATTGATTAATAAATATAAATAGAAGAACATACATGCATTAGCATTCTAATTGATTATTAAATAATTAATTAATTATGAAAATAAATAATTATTAATAATAATTTAATTAAATAAGCATTAAAATTATGCTGGCACGATTGAAATCATATCAAAGACCACATTTAAATTTTCAACTTGTATTCCTTATCTATTCTATACCATAGGATATGTTATTCCTTGTCTCTTGTTTGCAACACAGGTATAGTTGACAAATTCACTTCTAAGGTGAGTCTCTCTCTGACCCATCTTTTTAGAATCACAATCCTGTTATCAATAAACCAAGGCCCAAACTGTAGATATTCTTTAGGCCATTCTCATTTTCAAATCTGAATATCAGAAATCTTGTAGGAAGGGTAAACACTTCCAAAGCTCCAATTGGCTTCCAAAAAGAAAGAACTTTCTACTTGATAATGTGGAAGCTAGGATGAGAAGCCCATGAAGTACCCAACTGCAGAGTACTTTCAGTGAGATGTACCTTTGACATGTTCCTGACTGAAAATGTTCAGAAGCAACTTGTCATCTCAGATCTGTTATTCAATATTCTGGAGCTTGATCAGATTTGACATCACATGAACCAAAAACAGAGAACTCCAGGTGATGCTATTATACCTAGGAGAGGTTACCTTCAGTGTTTTGGCTCTCGATATTAGAAATGAAATTTCCTACGTCTGAAAGAACCTCCTGCAAGACACCATTCAAACAGCCGCCTCCAAAATTTTCAGTCTTTTCTATCTCTTTCTGAGTTGGAGATTAGGGCTTGAGAAGAGGAATGGAGAAGCAGCCTGTATTGATTCATTAATCAAGTCTCTGGAATACTTTACCCAGCAATCAAGATTTTGAAATCTCCTAGGAAATGAGTTAGAGATCAGGATGATAAACACAAGAAACAAAAGAGGATCTCACCCCAGCCAACCAGAGGTAGGCCAAAGGCTGCTGGCAAGAAGCAATCAAATGTCTTCTGCCCTTCATTCACCCTATACGCCTCCCTTCAATATTTCTTCCTCAGTTCTGTATGTTAGTTTATCAATAATCAATTAATAGTGTTTGTTGTATGGTGTTCTCCTGCATAGCAGTCTGTTCTGTTGTATACTAAATACACACACGTACTTTCTCTATTCTATTGTATACTGAATACACACATTGTTCTTGGTTCCAAACAACTTGGTGAGACTCAAAGGTAATTACTTCTAATTTTTGTACCTTCTGTTTTCTAAGTGTTTACCTTATTGTATTTTTGGTGTTGTGGCATTTTCTCCTAATGGAAGCACTTAGAATAGAAGTCTTTGGTTCCAAGACAAATAACTAAAATTTTTAACATAAAATGTTTGTTTATTAAGTTTGCCATTATATGTCATGGGCGATATTTATAATCAAGATTCTGTTGCTTGTCAAACATAAACCAAAAATCCTCTCCATACGTATATGAGCATTTTCCATGTTAAGGAATAATCTTGGTCATCTAAAAACAATATGAAATTTCCAATGCAAGTCTGCCATTTATTTGAATTTGTCAAGCATGCATCTGGATTATTTAGGCTATGAGGACATTTGTTAATAACTACTAAGATTTCTGATTACTATCATTGGTGCAGTTGCTTAATCAAATAGTATGCGAGTTGCCTCCAGAGCATCCTGTATCTAATCATAGGCCTTTGCATGAACTTCTTGGACACACACCATTACAGGTATGTTACAAATTGATCATGTATTAGTTATATATATTCATACAATTACTTCCATATATATCTTTATTGGTAGAATTACAGAAAAAATGTGTTAAACTTGCTGATTTTCATTAGTTAGATGCTCCTTCAATCAGCCCTGCCATAGCCGGTCCCAAGCCCAATTGAGAAAGGGCGAGGGTCACACGTTAGTTGTCAGCCAGCGTGGACTTTCAAGCAAATGTTCAATGAATGAATCCATCAAACTATTGTGCTAATGCTAGGATATTCCCCAAATTGAATGCTACATCTCCATGAAAACTCGGGTATAATACTAAATATGCAAGGATCACTACATCTCCATAAAAACTCGGGTATAATACTAAATATGCAAGAGTTCGCGTTGCAGGGTTCGACTATAACATATCCACAAGGGCCGCTCCATCTCTACGAGAACTTGTGTGTAGGGTTAAATATGCAAGAATTCTCACACCATAGGTTGGATAAAATGAATAGTATAGAAAAATTAATGGTCTAAGATTTGGAACATGGAACATAAGAATGCTCACTAGTAAAACAATGAAGGTAGTTGATACGATGATTAGGAGAAGAATTAATATTTTGTGTGTATAAGAGATAAAAATGGATAAGAGAGAAGGCAAAGATGATAGAGAATTTGAGTTTTAAGTTATGGTACACTAGAATGAGTAAAACAAGAAATAAAGTAGGTATTGTTGTCGATTGTTTGCTAAAGGACGAAGTAGTAGTAGTTAGAAAAGATGATAGGATTATGCCTCTCAAGATAGTTGCGGCGAAAGACTATTAATGTAATTAACATATATGCACCTCAAAATTAGATGAACACACCAAATCTAGATTTTGGGACGATCTAGATAAGGTATTATAAAATATTCCGTCAACTGAAATGATTTTAATAAGAGCAGATCTAAATGTGCTTGTTATTGTTTGGAATAAAAAATGAAGAAGGGAAAACTATATTGGATTTTGCGACAACATATAACCTTATACTAGCTAATACATTTTTTTTAAAAAAAGAGAAGAACACTTGGTTGTTGAAAAATGAGAATTATAGATCACAAATTGATATGATTAGGTAGAATGTTAGAAAAATTTATAAAGATAGCAAGGTCATTCCTAGAGAAAATATAACTACCCAACATAGGTTCGTAGTGTTGAATATACGCCTAAAGTATAGTATTAATAGCAGGAAATATGCACGAGTCCTAAATTAAATGGTGCAAGTTAAAGGATGGGAAGCAAAACATATTTAAGGATAGGGTAGGATTAAAATTATTAGGAGAAATATACGACGACGACGAATATAACATAGGATAATATGGTATCAAAGTTGAAAATAGTAGCCAAGAGTGTACTTGGTAAGTTAAAAGGATCTTCACTACCAAGTAAAGAATCTTGGTGGTAAAATGAAAAGTACAGGAGAAAGTAAAGGAAAAAATGAATAGTTTATAAGGAATTATATATTTTTAAGAATGAGGAAAACTTTAAAAAAATATATAGTAGCCAAGAGAAAGACCAAGAAAGTAGTGAATGAAGCTAAGAATGAAACTTTTGAACACTTATATCGAAAATTGAATGCAAAAGAAGGGGAAAGACATTTACAGAATAGCTAAAGCAAAAGAGAGAGGAAGACAAGAGATCTTATCCAAATAAGATGCATTAAAGATAAATGCAATAAAGTACTAGTAAGGGATGAGGAAATAAAAGAGCGATAAAATATGTATTTTTATTAACACTTTTTAATAATGTTTAGATGACCAACTTAATTTAGGTAATTTAAGTAAGTTAAATAAGTATAAAAATTTACATTTTTATCATAGAATTCGAACTTTCGAAGTAGAGCAAACTTTAAATGGGATGCAAAAGGAAAAAACAGTTGGACTAGATAGTATTATGATAGAGGTATGGAAGTGCCTTGGCAAACAAGTTATTGAATGACTTATTCAACCTGATATTGAAAATTAAAAAAAAATATCTAATCAATGGAGGGTAATTACTTTAGTTTCCTTATATAAGAATAAAGAAGATGTACAAAATT
>JBAMIE010000107.1:6725420-6745287 GCA_037177295.1 Kaempferia parviflora
ACAAAATTGTGCAAACTATAGGGGTATTAAACTGACGAGTTATACATGAAACTTTGGGAAAGAGTAATAGAAAAAAAACTAAGGAAGGAGACCACGATGACCGAAAATCAATTTGGATTTATGCTTGGGAAGTTATAAATCTTCTCAGATAATTAATTAAAAATTTTAAGAAAATAAGACTTACACATGGTATTCGGGCCTAGAAACAACTCATGATAGAGTCCAAGGGAAATTATACGGAGAACGCTTGAAAAGAGAGATATTAGCATAGCGTATATTGAACTAATTAAGGATATATATGATGATATAATAACAAGAGTAAAGTCTTCAAGCGGATTAACCGAAATGTTTTCCATAAAGATAAAGTTACATTAAGGATGAGCTCTATGTCTTTATCTTTTTACACTAATTATGGAATACATCTAAGATACAATACCACGATGCATGTTGTTTGTAGATATTATTTTAGTAGATGAGACACGTGAAGGAGTAAATGTTAAATTAAAATTTTAGCGGGAAACACTAGAAGTGAAATGTTTTAGGTTTATTAGAATAAAGATAAAATATATGGAATTTAAGTTTAGCAATATTATACGTAATTAAACAATTGTTAAGATAGGAGACGACGAGTTGTTTGAGAATTTTAAGTATTGAAGATTATTTTTTCAAAAGGATGGAAGGATTGAGAGAGATATCTTACATAGAATACAAGCAGAATGATTAAAATAGAAGAGAGTGTTAGGTATTCTTTGTGATCATAAAGTACTTCTAAAACTAAAAAGAAAATTTTACAAAATGGTGATTAGACCTGCTATATTATATGAAGTTAAATGTTGAGTTATGACGCAAGCACATGAGTAGAAGATGAGAGTTGCAGAAATAATGATGTTAAGGTAGATGTTTGGAGGATGGATTGAATAAGAAATGAAAATATTAGAGAGATAGTCAGGGTTGCATCTATTGAGGGAAGTGACATATTTAAGTAGATAACCAATAAATATTCCAGTTAGGTATGTGAAACTATAACAAATGTACATATCAAATGAGAAAGTGGAAGATCAAAAAAGACTTAGTTAGCTACAATAAAATAAGATAAAATTTATTTAAATATAAATGATGTTATAGTAGGGGATAGAGCTCGATGGTGTAGAAGGATCCATATAATCAATCTCACCTAGTGGGATAAAACTTGATTGTTGTTGTTGTAGATGCTCCTTCAATCTAATTAGTTTTCAATTTTAGCTTGGTTATAGATTAATGCTCTTCTGTAATCTATTTGTATATTAAACTTATTCATTTGTACTGAGTTTCTAGCTATTTCATATGCAGGTTTGTGCAGGTGCCATCCTTGGTTGCTTAGTATCGCTTTTCATGAGATCACAGTAGTTGCACTTCATTAGTTGAAGCCGTCTTCACAGTTTGGTCTCTCTACAGTCTCACTGGAACCTTTTTCTTCTCTGCACTAGATTATTATCTTTGTTTGTATGAGAATAGCTTTCATGCTTCGTGTGGAACGATGTGGGAATTCTGTCACTTATGCGAGATGCATTTCTTAATGTAAAGGCGACCAAATATTTATGCACTGAATAGGTGATTTTATTTAAGTCATGAGTGCATCCATAGCCAAATAAACAGTTTTCCAACTGCTTCAACATAGCATCAAAAGCCATAGCGAAATTACATATTACCATAATTTTTCCAAAAGTTGTTATTTACCTGTAAATAACCTATGCCAAATTACACATTGCAATAATTTTCCGAACTTGTTATTTACAGTAAATGAGGAGGGTCTTCAGCGATACGGAGCTATGGGAAATGCTGGCTCTGTATTGCCTAAGTTGGGTAAGTTCTCATTCTCCTCTTGTGGTTGAAGTTTTGCTTACATGGTTTCTTGGGTCTTCAAATCCGAGTATGAACATCGCCATGTCTCTAGAGATTCGAAGAAGAGGTCATGGAGAAATAGAGACCCTTGTGCCACACCTTGGTCCACATTGTTTTTGTTACCTGCAATGTGAGCACTTGGGTTTGCTGATGTAGGAACCCTCCAACTTGTTATAATTGCTTGGGTAAGGGACACGTACTCAGCATTGTGCAGGTTGACGCCAAACGTGGTGCCAGAATCTAAGATTGAGTGTAAATGTGTCTTTCGATGTCTAACTCGGCGGTTGAGGAGACTGAGTGGTTGAAAGTTTTCTATTTCCGTAGCTTCCGTAATCAGTTGCCAAGATTAGGAAACCTTAAAAATAGAATGCAAGCTCTTGGACATCCAAGAGTCCATTGATCTTCCCTGAGTTCAGCGAAACATATACCCGTTAGACAACTCAACGACTGAAATTTTAGAACCGTAATTGATGATAAATCTAGTTAGTTTCATTGTTTAGTTCGGAGGTAGCCAGTCCGGTCCCACAGAAGTTTTTTACCGCTTACCAGGGTATATCAGGAAGAACTCATAGCGGACGGCCTAGAAGTCTAGCGTCTCTTAGTTGCGAATCTCATTTAGAGGAAAAATCTTTACAAATGTGAGATAGCTGGGAATCGAACCGGGATGTCTGGGAGACAACTGAGCGCTCTTATCGCTGCAACATAGCCTCCGGGACAAGCTTATTGCTTAAATGAATACAGTTATACGAGCCTATAGGTCCCTAGTGATGGTGCAACCGCAAGATATTTGGCAGATTAACCAAGCATCTATGGTTCTATTCTCAGTTACGGTACTATATGGTATTTTTTCAATTGGATGAAAAATTTGGTATGTTAAATGTTAGGCAAGGAGCTATGTGTATTTTAGTCGATTCCAACTTAATGGTTTGAAAAATTAGATTCTTAGATGATTAAATAAATAAATAAATAAAATAATCAATCCACTAAAAAATATAGGTGCAATTTGAGATCGATAATGAAACACAGGACACAGATATTCTAAACAGAGGATTTAATTTACAATTTGAGTCAAAAGTGTTATACGTGGTTTTCCTCTTAAATTTGTAATTTTAATAAATAGATGCATTCCAAATTAAAAGGCATTAAAGTTCACCCATACTTTTCAAAGTGAGAAAATGATTGAAAAAAATAATATGTAATATTTTTGACTAAAATTATTACATCAAGATTTTCCCTTCAAAATTTAAATTATACTCTAGAAGCTCATTAAAATCCACTAATACTTTGAAAAACCAAACTGGTGTATGATCATATAGTAGTTTTTGTCAAAATTATTATATGAATTTAAACTAATTAAAATTTAAAAAATAAACACAAATTGATTACATGATCTCCAAATTTACACAAAAGTGGGACCTTTTAAAAAAATTAAATAGTTTAGTATTTTTGACTAAAATTATTATATAAATTGATTAAAATTAAAAAGAAAAACAATGACATAGAATATAACTATAGGGACTTGAGAGAACACAACATAAAGGTTATTTGTGAAATTGTTTTAGTGTAGGACTATATGTAGCATAGTTGGTCATAACTATTACTTACCTTCTAGAACTCAAACAACAAAACAGAGCATCGGATAACTCTTAAGATTTCAAGGAACACAAAAATTAGTTATTTTTCTTTCTTTTCCTTTTTTTACCATTTTAAGTGCATGTATCCAAAATAATTATATAAACCTAAATTGGTTAAAATTGGAAAACCAACGTATAATTAAATGACTTTAGGAGGTTCATTTTTAAAATTTAGCCATTTAAATCCATATACAGGTTTTAGGAAAAACTGTTATATGAACATAAACTGATCAATGAAAAATAGAAGCTCCGTAGAAAACTAAAAGAGAGGTATTCTTTAAACTTAGGCAAACTTAGATCCATATAGTATAACAACAACAATTAAGTTTTATCATACTAGATCGGTCTGCTATCTAGATCTTTCTACGCCACCAACTCTATCCCCCAACTAAAGTATTTATTGATTATTTAAGTACATATATGTATCATCTTAATAAGTGCAACACTTACTTTCTCTCTAATATTTTTATTTTTTATCTTAAACATCATTGTATATCCACCTTAACATTATCATTTTGGCAGCTCTTATCTTATGTTTATGTGCTCTAGTTATAACCCAATAACATTCAACTCCATATAACATATGCGATCTAACTATCATTTTGTAAAACTTTCCTCTAAGTCTTAGAGGAACTTTACGATAACAAAGAACACCTAACAATCTCCTCTATTTTAACTATTCCATTTGTATTCTATGTAAGACATTTCTTTCAATCCCTTTATCCTTTTGTAAAAAATGATATAATTCTTAAAACTCTCAATTACATACAACTCCTTATTTCCTTCCTATCTTAACAATTATTTTATTACATCTAATATTACTAAATTTAAATTTCATATATTCTGTCTTTACTTTACAAAATATAAAACCTTTCACTTCTAATATTTCTCATCAAGATTCAAGTTTAGTATTTACTCTTTCATGTGTCTTATCTACCAAAATAATATCATTTGCAAATAATATGCACTGCAGGACCGTATCTTAGATGTCCGGTGCGTTCGTCCATGATTAATATAAAAAGATAGAAATTTAGAGTTGATCTTTGGTGTAATCCTATATTTATGGGAAACATTTCAGTTAATCCTCTTGAAGTTTTTCACTCTGGTCATTACATTATCATACATATCCTTAATTAGTTCAATATATGTCATGCTAACACCTTTTTTTTCTAGAATTTTTTATATAATTTCCTTGGGATTCTATCATAAACTTTTTCTAGATTGATGAATACCATATGTAAGTGTTGCTTCTGTTTTCGATAATTTTTAATTAGTTGTCTAAGAAGATGTATAACTTCAATTATTGACTTTCCAAGTATAAATCCAATTTGATTTTCAATAAATGTGATCTTCTTTCTTATTTTTTTTTTAATTATTCTTTCCTAAAATTTCATAGTATGACTCATTAGTTTTAATACTCTGCAACTTATACAATTTTATATGTCTATTTTATTCTTATATAAGGAAACTAGAGTATTTTCCCTCCACTAATCATCATGTATTTTTTTAATTTTCAATATCAGGTTGAATAATTTTATAAGTCATTAATTCCATATTTCTTCAGACACTTTCATATCTTTATCGGAATATCATCTAGTCTGATTGCTTTCCATTTTGTATCTTATTTAAAGTTATTCTACTTTTAAAATTTAAATTTTATGATAAAAATTTAAATTTTTATACTCATTTGACCTACTTAAATTACCTAAATTAAGTTGGTCAACTAAACTTCATTAAAAAAATTGATAAAAATATTTCTTTCATCACTCTTTTATTTCTTCATCATGTACTAGTAACCTATAATATTTATTTTTAATATATTTTATTTGGATAAGATCTTTTATCTTCTTCTCTCTAGTATTCAAAATTTAGAATTTAGGGTTTAAGATTTTAATAAAATAGTTGATTTTTCATGTTATTACAACTATCGAATAGTTTCTAGAAGCAACTACCGAGTAACTTCTATACATTGTGGCTAACTGTAAATCTTACTCTAAACACTAAAATAACTATTTTTTTTCTTCACATTATAGCAACTATCAAGTAACTTCTATACATTGTAATAATTATTAAGTAACTTCTATACATTATAATTAAATCCTAAAATCTTTAACTGTAAATCATAAAATTTGATAAAAAAAAACTCTTTACCAACTTAGTCAAAATTATTTAAACTCTATTAAAATCACTTCAAATTAATCAAAACCATTTTAAAATAATTGTACTAACTACTTTGTAGGTTCTACATATTATCGTAGCTACATATTAACTTCTACCTATTGTAGCAGTTAGTTGCAGCTATAATACTTATGAAAATAAAGAAATTCGATAACTGCTAGATAAGAAATATTAAAAAAAAAATAATTGATGAGCAATTTTTATTTTTTATTTTTGAAAAAGAATGTATTTATATAATTTAGATCCTTTGATTTTTGTTGGTATATAAATGGATTGACATAAATTAACGTATTTAGATCCTTTGATTTTATGTACCCTTATCCAAAGGCAGACCCTTTCTTCGCCTTCTCCTCCGCCAAGCGCCACCGGACGCGGTCTGTTCCTCCCTCGCTCGCCCCTCTTCATCCGTGGGCCTAAGCCGAACCCACCCTTGGTGGCAAAGGTGGAAATCCGCCACCCCAACGGCCCCCTGAGCCCGGCCCCACAGGATAAGCCGAACCCACCCTTGACATCGATGGACGTGGCTCAACCCTAGAAGCTGCCCGTCGCAGCGGCAGCTGAGCTGCTGCGCGTCCCCTCCCATCGTTGGAACCATTTTAGGGTTCCATCTAGAGGATCGGCGCGTGTTCCCCGTGGCCGCCGAAGACGGCGGTGGGATGGCGGAAGGTTTTGGGGCTTCAGCCGACGGGCGGGATGGCCCGCCCAAATTCGATGTTACGTTTTTCAGAGACTCTCTTCGAGCTCTCGAGTAAGATGTCGCTCTCCTCATGTTTATTTTTGTTCATGGTGAACTGTGAGTGTCTGGAATCGTTTTGGGGCTGGGAACAGTTGATTAATGATTTATTTGGTGAAAGAACGTCAAGAATTGTGGTCGAAATTTCATTTTCATGATGGAAAAATTCGTTTTTTTCTCCTATTGTGTTAGGGTTCTCACGAACCCTTTCATTACCTATTTGGTGTCTCCCTACCCTAATAATCTAAGTTTTCCCCTAAATAACCTTCGTGAAGTTCAAATCCATTTGTTCTGATAAATATACAATGATTTATTTGGTGAGAGAACGTCAAGAATTGTGGTCAAAATTTCATTTTCATGATGGAAAATTTCGTTTTTTGTGTGTTAGGCTTCTTATGAACTCTTTCATAACCTATTTGGTGCCTCCCTAATCTAATAATCCAAGTTTTTCCCTAAAAATAACCTGCGAGAAGTTCGAATCCATTTGTTCTGATAAATCTACAGACGCCACTTCCAATTGATTGTGCTTTGTTGCTGATCACGGGAGAATATTGAATATGTTCACTTAAGAATTTTACGTATTACACAATTTTTCTATGATTTACATGCCCATTTTTTTTTCTATATAATCAGAGAGTCATTATGAACAATTTTATATTTTTGTAGTAAAATTAAATTATTTGAGTTGAACTTAGTGGCAAGGTCTTGGAAGCAGCTTACATGGAAAGTTCTGCTTAATTGGCTCTCCTAGTTCCAGTCTTAATGGGAATCTTATACATAGGCATAATAACAAGAATATAAACCCGTGAGTTCCAACTAATTGGAGTCCACACCAATCTTATTTTATAAATCTGTCTATTGCTATTGATATATTTTAAATTAACTGCTCAAGTGATAGTATGCGGTTGGAACCTTAGTTAAATCAAATCTTGTTCCATGTATGTTATATGGGGTTGCCATAATTAAATCAAATCGTACTTGACCATGCCTTAATGTTTTATATTTTATTTGTTGGAGCTATAAAACTTGCTGCCTCTTATACATTTCTGATCGACCCTGCCACTGGTTTCAAGGCTATACTGGTTGCAAGAAGACTTTCCTACTTTCCATGGTGTTTGCCAACCAATTAATTGTTCGCATGGTATTGAAGTTGATGCAAGTTGAGAAAACCATTGTGGTTTGTTTAGCATGCCAAGTTATGCTACTGGATTTGCAAGCCAATGAATGTGTTGCCACTGCAACAAGAGGGTTTTGACAGCCACCTTAATATAGTTTCTATGATTTTGTTGTTAAGTTTTGAAGGAATAGCAATTTACTATTTGAAATCTCATTTCATTTCTGTGTTATAGTTACTAACAACTTCGTTGAATATGGCAGGTTGTTGAAGGATCTAGGTTCCAAGGTGTCGGAAAAGTTAATTGTTCTGATGCCAAACTTGTTGACAACTTTGAGACACCAAGACTTGTTTGTTGTTAAACAGTCAATTTCTAGTGGGATGGCTTTATTTGATGCTGTTTTAGAAGAAATTGCACGCCAGGTGCTGTTTGTAGAACACACACTAGCAGATTCTTATGAGATTGTTCATGTAAAATTTGAACCATCTTTATTGTTATAGTAATAACACTTGATTATTAAATGTTTAACAGTCTTGCTCTAATTTAATACTTACATCCAATATGCGTTTGCTACAACATTTGTGATGAGATTGTTTGTCTTGGAATTTGGCTCAAGAGAGATTGGTTAACAATCAAGTTGTGTTAAATTTGAAGATATGTTGTCCTATTTCAAACAGGGTTTTAAAAGTTGGTTGGCCGGTTGCATAGCGCAGGTTAGGTGATCATCATTAAATTATTATTTTATATTTATTTTTAATAAATTGTATTAATCAATTCAATCAAGTTTACGATGACAAGTAAACAACTGAGCAGTTGATAATTGAACACATGAGAAGACCCATTATACTTCACATTGTAATGAAAAAACACGTAATAACAAGGAAACAAATATAACAAGTGTGGACATAAAATGTACAAATTCTTATTAACATGATGTAAGAAAACAAGTAACAATATAACAAAATAATCAAGTAAGGTAAACTAGTATCAGGCTATAATATCAAAATATAACAAGTGTCAAGCTATGAATGTTTATAACAACTAATCCTCTATAGGAGGGAAAAATCTATAAAGAAGTAAAATAAACTATTTTTTTGAATGAAATTACTTGGACTGCCTGGACTGATTTCTTCAACAGTTGCTTAAAGGAGACTGGTTATTCACTAGGCAAATGGCTCCTTCCATTTTCTAGTTAATCAGCAGAATAGACTGCTATTTGGAACCATGATATCAATATTATTATTAATATTTTTGCTAGTTGATGTTTTTCCATAATCCATATTCATTTCACACCAAATTATTTGAAAGGGAGCTTTGGCGTAATGGTAAAATTGCTGTTGTGTGACGTAGAGGTCACGACTTCGAGTCGCGGAAATAATTTTTTGCAATGTAGGGTAAGGTTGCAGGAATTTTGTGCACTAGGCTGCTCTATTCTACACCAAATTATTTGAACACTATAAAAGCTGATGTTTATCATGTCAATCTTGCTGATCATTCAGTTTTTCCCTTTTCATTCTTGTATGACGGCTAATTGTAAGTCATCATAAAGGGAACAATTGTAAATTGTGCATCTGCAAATGATCCTATATGCAACTTCTTGTATGACAATTACAATCATGTAATATTGATTTTCTTTCATACTTCCAGTCATTTAGACTGTGAACTGACAGATACACCTACATGATGTTACGTGAAAATTGATATATTTTGTTTCAATTTGCAACAACTAAGTCAAATATAAAAAGAACCCCTGCCTCCATCAAGTTGAGTACGTTGCTTAACATGTCAGTTAAAACTTCATAATGCCATTGATTTTGTCGTGGAACTTGTTATAATAAACAACTGTCCCAATACTACTCAATGTGAGCTTCACCATAATCACTTAAATTCATAAGAATAACAGTAAGAAGGACGGTGGTTGATTTTAACTCTAGCATGCCTGCACTTCAAATCAGTGGCATTGCAGTTCATCTAAATCTTGTTGCATTTGATGTAGTGTTTTGCATTTTCTGAAATTTTGAAAGATGAACTGCAGCAATTCAATCACTTAAAATAAATATATATCTTTAGGCAATTTGCAAGTCAGATTCAAGAGAAAATTGAAGTCCTCTAGATTTGTTGACTGAACAATAAAAAAAACAATGTTGTTGTATTTTCCTTGATTAGTTTTTTCTGTTGATCTATGTTTTTTTTTTGGGTTTTATCACTTGAACTGCTTATGCTTTACTTTTGTTACTGAACATTGTCAAGAAATTGAATAGAAAAATTGAAGTTTTATTCTCATAATTTGCCAAGAACATACCAGGTTCCGGATCTTAGTGCAGACTCTATTACTCGGGGCTGTCTTTTCTTAGAAAGATAAAAGAACTTTCTGCTCTTATGATAACATATACTGCAATCTCTAATTATTTTCTGTTCCTTCAATCATAAGAAACTGTTTTTAATGATTTGTGATTAGCTTCTAGGATCCTTCTCTATTGTTGAATTTCTTCATGGAATTCTACTAGATTATTATCTTTTGAAAGTGTTGATTTACAACCTCTTACTATGAGATGAAGCCTGTCAGATGTGACTTATGTTTTTTTTTTGTTTTTAAATTGAATGTGATTATGCGTTGGAAAAAAAACTTATTAAGCATAGTCCACTAGCTTTGGTGACAATTTTTGTTCTTATTCTCATTATTATACTAAAGGGTTTCTTGTATAACAAATTTAACATGGAAGTAGAGCAAGTGTTCGTATTTTTTTTGTCTAGAATATATATAATGTGAGTGTACAGATTTGATTCTTTTCTTAATTGCTGGAGCTTCTGGGCTAAGTGTCAGACAATCAACTAACATATACATTAGATGAATTAGCATAGTTGGATACTCAAATTAATAATCATATGTTTCATCTCTGTCTTACTTTTGTCTAGATTTGAAGCTTAAACAGAAAGTGATTTGTTTGTCTAGTTTCATATGATAATTGTCACTGTTTTCGGACCTGGAAGTTTCAGCATTGCTGAACCAGCAGTAGGTTAGTTTTTGAAAAAGATTGTTGTTACTGAACAGTTTGTGACAACACAGTTATTTAACGTGGACTGTTTAATATTGTGTCATCAATAATCTAGTGTTATAATTCCTTCGTTAACCAATGTTGGACTACTTTTTACTTAAACCAAATCTGGAATAAGTATACTTATTCTTAAGATAGAACAATAATTACAGGGTAACATTATCATAGTGCTAAATTGATTACAAGATAAAAATTATGATGGTTTAAAGAAGCCTTTATTTGAACTGTATAAGCAGCCATGTAAGCGGATTTTGAAGGGGACAACATAATGAGTTAGTGGCTGCATATTGCCTATGCAATCTACATATTACAAATCTTACTCTCTTCATTTATTCTAATATTGAGTTAATATCCTAAGCTACATTATTTAGTAGTTTGTTAACTTGTAAGTGTTAACGTAAAAAGCAGTAAGTTATTTTTTTGTAAAAGATAAATATTTTAAATTTCAATTCAAATATTTTTTAATATTTTAGTATTGGCTGCATATACCTTTATATAGCGTAAGGTTATGCAATAAACATTCTTCCCTAGTACGTGTATCTATTTGATATTTATTAAATTTTTTTGTGCCTTCCGTGCTTTGGTTGCAATTGTTGGAATCTAATTAATGTTGCATGGAAAGAAATTGAACTCTGGTTGGTTTTAATAAAATTCTATAGTGTTTCCAGCTTCTTAAATCATTTTCTAGTACAAGGTTGTATAGGTTTGTATCCTACTCAGTATGGGGTAAAATACATGGTTGTTTAAGTTATTAAAATAATTATCAAGTGTGGTTTACATCTACTCACTAGCATCTGATTGGCCTATGGAATTTGGTTCTTGGCCCATGGCAGATGTTGCTCTAGCATAGAAATGAATGGCTACGACTCATCTTGTGGCAAAATTATGTGAATCCTTGCTATCAGGAACAAATGACCAGATGCATTCAGTTGCATAAAGTTGATGCTTTGTACAAAAACACAACAACAATAAGCTGTGCATCATAATTATTTGTGTCGCTGTTGAAGTCTTTGTAAGACTATATTGCTGGTGATGCCTAGTAATTCCTGGCTTTAGAACAATTACAGCAAAGAAACATGCTAATGTCCATGAGATTGTTGACTTAGTTTTATGTTTAGAAGCTAAAGGAACCCTTCACTTTTTTCATCAACGTTGAAGGTTGACATTAATAGTGTTGGATACTTAAATGGGAATATGTTGCTAGAAAATGTATCTATACTCCTGTTACCTTCTGATTCTTTTGCACTTATGGAATGATACTGCTTGCATGTCAATTTTAACATAAGGCTGGAACAATACTTCCACAACATTTGATTATGCAATAGTAAAAGTGTGTGCTTCATTTTTTTTTTTGTGTATTTGAGAATATCATTTACCATTATTATGAAGGCTTTTGCCAGTTTTCATCTTCTTTTCTCTGCTCGATTGCAATGTATGATAAATTTCTTATTTTCTGTGTTCTTTTTGTTATTCAAACTTTTGCCATTAATACTGTTTCACTATGCAGTTACATGGTTCTGGTAAAATTGAGCAATGGCTTGAAGAGTTGTGGTCTTGGATGGTTAAATTTATGGAGTCAGTCTCTGCAATTTTGATGGAGGTATCCTTCTATTTTTTAACTCCCCTAAGCTATTCTTGTGAATTATCAAGAACCATGTTCCCTCCTAATAATTGACAGTTTTTAAAAAAAAAAAAAGCACTTGTTTCCTAGCATCTGGATTTTTAAGATCTTGTGGGGTTTCCTCAAACTTAATTCATTCTACTTCAATAAAGAATCTGTGTTACATTGCCTATGTGCCAATGAATTTAACACTTGGAATTAATTCTCTTATAACCTTCCTTTTTCTTTCTTCCCATCCTCTCTCCTCTCTGTGTGATAGTACCCACTGGAATTTCTTTTGATTGGAGCTTCTTGGTCATATTTTTCTTGTAGCCTGGGTCTATTGGAATCAAGGTGCCTGCTCTAAAATTTATAGAAACTTGTATTTTGTATTTTACACCTGCTGAGGATAGTGGAGTATTTTCTACTCAAGGTACAATTCTAACTTATCACATTCCTCATGTACAATCCATTTCCAACTTTACTCAGTTCTCTACTTCCTTGAAAATTCATGAGGGAATTTGGAACTGATGTAAGGATATTCTTCCAATTTGTTTCTCAGGGAAAATCATGAGATTTAATGTTTCACATTTGCCAATCAATAATTCAATTCTCAATCCAGCTGCTTTGGAAATTGAAGCAGATAGAGCTCTCAAATTTCTTCTTGATGTTTTGCAGTCTGCCACTACCTTCCGTGGTTCTTTTGTCATTGCTATCATTAACACGTAAGAGTTATATCACTATTGTATCTGCACTATCGTATTGTTAGACTGATTCTGCTGTCATGAATGATATTTTCCACTCTTGCAAAAACATTTTATTTCATTTTGTTCTTGGCATTTGTATACCAGCATGAAAAGACATACTCATGATTTCTGACTGTAACTGTTTTTTGCTCATCTGGATTTCCAATTCAATTATTCTTTGTTTTTTGATGTGAATGCATGTATGCCTGAACGATGATGTAATTTTGATTGATTGCTTGGTCAGTAGATAGAAAATGAATGATATTATGGACTGCTGTGATGGATAAATGCGGGTTTGAACTTACGCTGAAAGATTCAGACGAAGTGTATTCCTTGTGGAAGATATTGTTCAGTAATGCTGTAACACGAGAAATCTGGTTTGACTTTCTGTATTGAAAAAAGTTTGCATTTAGTTAAAGATAGCAGATCATGCATTTCATTAATAATATATAAACCATGTTATTCTGAATGACCTTTGCATTGGGTTTACATTCACTAATATATCCTTCTACCTCATTTATCAAATCTTGTTAAGATACATGCATCAGTTGGTTGTATGAACCATAAGTCATTGATCGATGAACTTTCAGCATGCCATACAATGCCTAAGTATGACAATGGAGCATATATCCACCACTGAGTTTTATGAAGTTGTCATTGGTTGGTAGTCTCGAACAACATAAGTTACCAGAACCAAATCATCTATTTTTAATCTTTATAATTCAGTGAGCAGGGAGATATATGTGGTATACAGATATGAGATTAAAAACAAAATCAAGAACTGTTTTCATTCATTGTCTTGTGGCATGTGAATTGACACATGGAATAGTCTATTTTTGCATATACAATCAGATTGAATGCTGCATGTTGGTTCAACCTACTTTGCTCTGTTTTCTAGTGTAACTTTTTTACATTCGATTATAAGTTATATCATTTGAAGAATCTTAATATGGATCATGTGAGACAACTAATCTATTCTACCTATAATCTGTAATCTGTATGCAAATTGCTTTTGCCTAATATTTCTTATCTTGGATATTTCTCCAGGCTTATTGAATTGGAATTCCAATCTTGATATATTTTCCTGCTTTTAATAACCTTATTATCTATATTCCGGCCTCTATGTAAATACGTGTTTGTTTACTTTGGAAAACACGAAACAAGAAGCAACGATGTAATGTTGGAAGGGAGATCCAACCTATATGAAGGGAGATCCAACCTATACTTCAATTTCTCAGCAACTGCTTGTTTCAATCTTATATGCTAAGCTATGACTGTGCTTGTCATCATTTTTACTAGGTTTTTCATTCTCAGAAATCACAATTTTTAAGTCTATTTTTTCGTTTCCAATGAAAAGTTGACTTGCAAAATTTGGGCACAGTTTTTCCATGATTTTGGATTATTTTTTATTAAAAATCTCAGCAATCACTTCCGATTTTACATATTGACCCTTTTGTGTTCAAAATATGACATACCATCTTTACTTTCTTTATGGGAAAAGTTTGACCCTGTGCTATTCTAGTTGTCCTGAGAATACCTCCAGTCATCTTGTTGACACCTTCTCTGGTTTCTATGAAATGATAATTAATGAAACTTTGGACATCCTCTTTGAATAGTTGATATGTTACAGCAAACTTGCAGCAGTTTAGGAGGAATTTTTAATAGCAGTCATGATTCATGAGAAGATTAACTTAGAAGAATTACTAGATTTCTTTTGGCCCAAACCAGCAACACAGAATTTGACGCTGTGGCTCCAATAAGTATTAATTACTAAGAAGAGTCTTTTATTTTGGGGTTGATGTGTGATTATTGACTTTGTGCCTTCAAGCAGTAATCACTCTGTGCTGACATATGGATGGGATCTAGATGCCAAACATATCACATTATCAAGTGTGCAAACATAGTGTTCTAGATTTTTGACTGGACAACCTCATTAGGGTTGAGTCTGAATGGTGGAAGGATAACCCAAGCACAAGTAACAAAAACACAGCTTTGTTTGGGTCCTTGTACAGGGCTGTTCATTTTCACATCCTTATTCATGATTTAGGGATCATAAATAAGTTCTCTGATCTTATACACGATACCATGAATTGTGCATTAACTCTCTTTCTGAAGACAAGAAATCGGGCAGTGAAATAATTTAGTGAAGCTAATTATACAATGGTTGATTTCGTTTTTATAACTCTATAGTTAATACTTCTTGGTAAGTTGTCAAAGAGATTAAATGTTTTAGTTTGCATTTTTATTTTTGATACTTTTTGTCATGACCTAAAAGCTTCTGTCCCTATAAAAGGGATAGCCTACTTGCTCATGATAATATCCATCATTGCTTCATAACACCACTGAGAATGCTCAAGGCCATAACTAATAAACACTGAATAATTTATTAAATAATATAAAAATAAAAAGGGCAGCCGGTGCATGAATCTCCTGCTAATGCGGGTCCCGAAGAAGAGTATATTATATGGAGCCTTACCCTGCATTGCAAGAGGCTGTTTCCACATTAAATATATAAAAATATGGTGACATAATGTTTGACTCATGATTACAACCCCATGTTGACTTACATAATTGGACTCATGTTGACAATGAGAAAATACACAAAATCAAAATGCAAAACAGCAATAATTCATTCAATAAGGAAAAATAAAAATGAATGAGATCTAATAGAACCATCTCCAATATTGTCATTGAGTATCTCTGATTAAATAATCCAATAATATTATCCAAACATCGAAGATTGCCTCAAGTTTTCAAATCTGGATATAATAAAAAGAGGGAGTGAGCGCATAATTGCAAACTGTGGTAAGGAAAAAAAATGCATGTATCATATCATAAAAGGCAAAAAACAAATCTCTATAATTTTGTTTTCATTTTCTTTTACCATCATGGCATTAGCTCCTACATCACCTCCTTTCTCATTATTCTTCGTTGTTCCTTTTTAATTAGTTTCATCATTTCCTCTTTGTTCCCTCATCTCCAATGTTACACATTTTCAATTTTTTTTTGCACAACTATCAACATTTTATAAATAAAGTGAATGACTTGCAATCCACCAATTAAAAAATACTTTATATATAAAGATGAATGACCTACAATCTACTTGGTATGAGAATACATCATATAACAATACAACAACCAAACTTTATTCCACTAGGTGAGTCAACTATATCGATCTTTCTACGCCACTGGACTTTACCCTACTATATCATCATTTATATTTAAATAAATTTTATAATGTTTTATTATTGCTAATTAAGTTTTTGTGGTCTTTCTCATTTGATGTGTACATTTATCATAGTTTCACATTGCCTAACTAAAGCATTTATTAGTTATCTAAGTACATGTATGTACCATCTTAAACGTGTTTCCTAGTGTTTTCCCTCAATAGGTGCAATCTCGACTTTTTCTCCAATATTTTCATTTTTTATCTTATCCATCCTTGTATGTTCGCACATCTACCTTAACATCCTCATTTGTGCAACTCTCATCTCATGTGCCAAGTCATAGTCTAACATTCAACTCTATTATCTGGATATATTAGTTATCATATTTTCTGTATATCTGTGAATTAGCCTAATTATAGTTTTCTTAGATTAATTCCTAGTTTGTGTATAAATATGGCTCACCTTCAATAAAGCGTATCAATTCTTTTTATCTCAAGTAGCATGGTATCAGAGCAATTTCGAAATTAAGGATTCAAAATTAGGGTTCCATCTCCTCCTCTTCTACCTCTTATGTACTTTTATCTCTGCAGCGTGTCATTGCCTCACCGTTGCTCAAGCGCACTCGCCCCCACCAGCCAACCATGACCTCCTCGCTGATACTCTTTCCTTCCTTCCTCTGTTCGCGCACGAAGTCGGCTTTTGCTCGTCGCCGCACCAGTCACTGCTGCGCATCCCCTTGCTCGGTGCACAACGCACGGGGTTGCTCCTGATCCACTGCCGCACTAGGCACCGACTCTCCATCCACGACACTGTCGTCTTAGATTCAGGTCGCCGATCAACCACCGTGTCAGCCCTATCCCATGCGACCACTGTCGTTGCTCTCCCATATCATCAGAAGCATCGTCGGCGTTGCCCAATCTCAACCATTAGCCTAAACCTGTCGCCCCACTTTCCTCAACGTGAGCAACACCTAGGCGCTCGTGGGTTTGTCTATACTTGTTGGTTTGGATCTTCCTTCGATTTTTTCTCTTATTTGACTTCATTTAGGATAAAGTCTTATGGCTGAAAATAAGTCTTCTATTGTGACAGATGTGGTGCATGTGATGTCTAAAGTCACAGACTATAGTTAAATGGTTCGAACTATTTGGATTGGAGTAAGATGGCTCATCTTTATCTACAATATTGACAAAGATGGTCATTTGACATGATGATTCAAAGTAGACATGGCTTTGAGAGGATGCTCGCTTGTTCCTTCAGATTCGAAATTGTATTGATAGTGAAGTAATTGGTTTGATAACTTTGATTAATCCATTTGAATTTGTTAAAGAACTAATGTGAAAAGGAAATCTCTCTCTCATGTATGAGGTTTGCAAAGCATTTTACCGAGTGGAAAAACAATATAGCCTCTGATCAATTATTTTATGGCATTCAAGAAGACATATATATGAGGACCTTAATATGCTGCTGCCTTTTAGCCTTGATATGAAGGTTCAATAATGCCAACGAGAATAGATGGCTATTATGAGCTTTCTCGCTGGCCTATCTCTTGACTTTGAGCCTGCTAAGTGCAAGTTCTCTCTGGTTCTGAGTTCTCTTTACAAGCTGTATTTAGTCATGTTCTCCATATAAAAAGTTTGCACCCGTTTCACTTAGTGGTGCTTTGGTGAGTTGTGAGTCGCAATACTTATTATGTGCCTGGAACATCAACTAGTCATAGTGGAAATAAAGGATGTGGCTCACAAACTTTGAAACTAGATTGCCGAATTCAGGTGGTATTACGTGCAACTATTAGCGTAAGACAAATCATAAGTTTGAGGGTAGAAAACTTCAGTATAAAAATCAACAAAAACACTTGGTCCATATTCCATTCACTAATGATGCCTCTGATAAATTGGTTCTTATCAAGTCTTCATCTCCCTCTGCCACTGTTATTGCTAATTCAGGTAAACAAAACGCATGTCTTCTTTCCTCATCCTCCAAATGGGTCATTGATTTTGATGCCACACTTCATATGATAGGTAATTCTAGTCTCTTTTCTACTTTCAATCCAAAAACACTTTTACCATTATTTTAGCTGATGGGTCTCCATCTTGTGTTCGTGGGTATGCCACTATAAATTCTACCCCTTTGCTTCTTTTATCATCTGTCTTACATTTACCTAATTTATCCTTTAATTTGCTTTTTGTTAGTCAACTAACTCTTAATTTTAATTGTTGCATCTCATTTTTTCCCTAATCATTACTTATTTCATCATCTTTTGACGAAGAAGATTATTGGTAAAGGACATGAGTTTGAGGCCTCTACTTTCTTGACACACTACTCCCAAATTCTTTTGCTTGCTCGAGTGTCATTTCTCTTTTCGAGGCTCATTGTAGGTTGGGATATCCATCTTTCCCTTTGCTCAAAAAGCTTTGTCCATAATATAGTAAGGTGTCTTCATTAGATTGTACGTAGTGTCAGTTTGCAAAACATCACCATCTTAGTTTGAGTCCTAGAGTAAATAAACATGCTGCTATTTCTTTTGAATTAGTTCATTCTGATATTTGCTTGTCCAATTGTCTAAACCTGATTTAGGTATTTTGTTACTTTTGTGGATGATTGTATTTAATGAAAAATTATTTTCAGTTATTTTATTTGTTTGGTGCCTTTGTGCTCAAATCAAAACTCAATTCAATGTGTCCATCATACTTTACGAAGTGATAATTACACGGAATATATGTCTAGTTTATTCCAATTTTATATGGGTCAGAATGACATGCTTTATGAAATCTCTTGTGTTGATACTCCATTCTAAAATGGTGTAATTGAACGTAAAAACAAACATCTTTTTGAAACTGCACGGACCCTTTTATTTCAAATGAATGTTCCCAAAACTTTTTGGGCTAATATAGTTTCTACATCATATTTAACCGCATGCCATCCTCTATTCTTTATGGTGAGATCCCTTACAAAATTCTTTTTTCCCAATAAGTCATTTCCTGTTAACCCTAGGTTATTTGGTAGCACTTGTTTTGTTTGAGATGCTCGTCCGCATGTCATTAAATTAGATCACAAGTCTTTAAAGTGTATCTTAGTTATTCTTGTCTTCAGAAACGTTATAGGTATTATTGTCCTAGTATTAACAAATATCCATCTCAATTGATGTTACCTTCATGGAAGACATACTCCTCACCTATTCTGACTTGTCAAAGGGAGGATGATGATTTATTGGTATATTCTATGACATCCTCCGCACTCGTCCCTTAACCGGCTCTTGTCAAGCCTCTTATTATTCAGGTCTACTTTAGGCATTAATCTCTTGATTCATGCCTTGCACCTACTACTTTGTCATCAGATCCAGTCCCGAGCGATGATCTTCCTATTGTGTTATGCAAAGGTAACGCCAATGTACTTATCCTACTTTTATTTCTTGTAACGACTTGTCGTTGACTCTATCTCTATTCCTAAAACTATCCGTGAGGCTATATCTCATCCAGGTTTGAAGATGCAATGATAGAGGAGATGAATGCTTTAGATGACAATGACACTGACTTGGTCGATCTACCTTTAGGGCGTGTTTGGTTGGGGGTTATCGCTGATAACCTTAGTCGGTTATCGATGATAACCTTGTTTGGTTGGGGTTATCAATGATTCTCGGTAATGCATCATTCCTGCCACGTCAGCAATCAGGGAATATAACCAGGAATCGGATAACCTTGAAAATATTAGGTTATCGCTGATTCCGGGGTTATCAATAATTTCTTTCCAAACTTACCCT
>JBAMIE010000107.1:6814855-6831233 GCA_037177295.1 Kaempferia parviflora
GATTCTAATCTGAGGAATAAATAAGCTAGCAAGACAGGTATACATGCAACAGGTATCTATATAACAAGGTAACAAGAGGTGATATCCAATAGCAGATATAATCATAATGATTACCGTAGGTAGATATACTATGCATATCAAAAGACTATCTCAAAGATAAGTCAAAGGTACCCGCCTCAAATGAAGATGCTCGATCTAGCCGAGAACCTCCGTCCAAATAATCGAAATGATAATCCAAATCAAATCAAATCACTGACCTGAAATCAATTTAAGTTCCAATTAGCTAATCACATCATAAATATGAGAAGCTAAATTCTAATCCATTCTTACACTAATTACATTAGAGTTTATTACTACTTACCCACCCAACCCTAATCAGATTATCGAAATAACCCTAACCAACCGATACTAACAATGTCTTACCCAAGTTCAGAGCACTCCACTGGTGACTTGATCGAAGACACTGTTGTTCCAACCCGTCTCAACAGAGCTTTAAATCTAAGGACAAGAGATCTGTTCAGCACAAACTAAGCCACCCAAATCCGAAATGTAAACCTCTTATGCTGTGAATAAAAGATTACCTAGGTTTAGAATCAAGGTACTGATCTGTTGACGGTGGAAGAAGACCCCTACTGTGAAGACAAGCAGTGGCACCGACAGTCACTGGAAAGCGAGGCGATAACAGCATCAATCCAACAGAACACGCTGCGACGAAGAGAAGAGAACAGAAGATCGGACGCTACACACCTTGGGTTCGGCTCGCCAAAGCAATCCCCTGGTTACTGCTCGGGTCGTCCCAATCTGCCGGTGAAGAGAGCTAGGGCACGAAGCAGCACTGATGAGAAGAAGAAGAAGGTCGTGTCCTCAAGACAGCGGCAACATCGTCTCTTGCTCGGGGAGGAAGTCGGAGGAAGGAGAAGTGTAGCAATCCCTCTGCCGTCGATGACAACCCTTTCGTGTTGGGGAAACCGACGTCGGTTGGAACTCGATGAACAGCGGCGCGTCGCTAGGTGGCGGCGCGTCGCTAGGTGGCGGCGTCGCGGAGGCGGCGGCGTGACCGCGAGGAAGAACAGCTTGTGCAAGCGGAAGAGGAAGCCGGCGAGACCCGGAGGAGAGCACCTGCTCTGGCCGACGATGTCGATGACTGGCCGGAATGAGGCGGCGCGGCGCGATGGCGAAGGAGAGGAAAGGATCGAGTGGCGGCGCAAGAGAAAAAGGGGAATCGGGAGAAAAAGGAAGGGAGGAGAGAAATGAAATAGAAAACTTAGGTTTAGAATTTATACTTAGGTTTAGTTCAATTAAAACCTAAGTTCATTCCTCAATCAACTCCTACTTAAATTGGGTATTCCAAACAGGCTTTTCCGGAGCCTAGTTAGATATCCCCTCAAAACCCGTCATACGACCTCCAATTAATTCCCAGAAAATTTCTAAAAATTCCTGGAAATTCCACAAAGATTATTCGTCCAATAATATTTATTTTATTATTATTATTTTGGCCGTATTTTACAAGTTGAGTGCAAGACATGCAAAATGAATTGAATTTCATCAAGCTTTTTCATTTCATATCAAGCAAAAATCTAAAGATTGAATAAAGTGGCTGATACCTTAAGTTAGACAGGCAATCTTTGCAATCTATAATGCAAGTGAAGGTCTTAGGTTTTGATGTTACGAAGATGATCTATACTTTGTTGAATTTTCATACAGTATGCTTATGGATATCGTGATCAAATTGTTTTAAGATGCTTTTTTTCAGGGAAATTCAGTTGTCTGTTCCTGAATCCTCTTGAATATATAGGCCATTATCATGAAATCTCATGGAGTACATGCTGGCCGCTTTGGAAGTGACAAAATATTTGTGAAATTTTCTTTTGGCTCAATGAAGACGCATGTTATGTTGTTCATTGATTGTTGTAAAATCTGCCACATTCCCACGAGTCGTGCAAAATAAAAGACTATACACTCCATTACTAGTACCTAAAGCTTCTTGGGAGGATGTGAGCATAGATGGTATGTTGTGTTTGCCTACTAGTTCATAAGATGGCATATTTTATTTCTTGCAACTGGCTTCTGGATGCACAAGTATTGCTGATGTTTACTTCAAAGTTGTAAAATTTTATGGAAGTCCTTTGACAATCACTTTTAATATGGATTCTAAGTTTGTTTTTATTGGCGAATTTGTCACAGGAAGTTAGAAACTATTCTTCAATTTAGTTATCTTATGAATTCGTCAATTGTAGTTTGGGAGATATTCTTAGACAGTGGTATCTCATGCTTGCACAAGGTGAGTTTATCTGCTATCAATCAGTCTAGTAGGCAAACACTCAATCCAAGCCCGTAACAAAGTTCTATATAGTTGAAATTCGATCACTTCTTTTGGCTTTTATTCATTTGGTGGAATTGCTGAGGGATTTGCTAAAGACATCAAGGAACACACTGCATAATAAAATTCGAAATTTAAAAATCAAAGCATAGTTGAAGCATTCCAAGGTGGGTGATTTAGTATATCTACTACAAGGTAAGCAATTTTTCCAACCAGGAGAGAATGACAAAAGAGTTTTCCAAGATCCAACTAGTCAATAGTCATGAATAATCTTGTACTAAATTCCAATTTGTACGTGGACCATAAATCATTAGAAAGCTATGCTAGTGTAGTTTCCATTTCATTTAGTTTCAAGGATTCTAGGAGTTATGGCCATTATATCAAGTAGTTGCTGTGAGACCTTGTGGTAACTTGTTTGAATCATGAAAATAACCTCTTATAATACAATATAAAATTGTATATAATAGAGTCAATGCAATAGAGTCAATACAATCTTAATATTATATATGTTTCACATAACAAGCACTTTAGAGACACAATTAGTGATCTTAATATTGTCAAACAACATATGTGCCATCAGATTGTACAACTGGTTTTAATGATTTATTTAACTCGAGATAAGAATAGCAAATTAACTCACCCTCAGTCAACTTCTATTTGAGTTGACATTAGGTAGCGAAGAACAAAATGTCAAAAGCTAATTGATACTCTGGGATAGCGATCTCCTTCCACCTTGTTATGTCTAGCTTACGTGGTTCGGCTCTAATGCAGTTGTTGTTGGAGTGAGTTTGGAAAGATAATCGTTGAGTTCTAGTAGAATATGTATGTAAAAGGTAACATTCAATTCCTATTATAATTAACGTATCACTTGTTAGGAATATAATCTCTAAATTATGGTACGATATAGCATTTATTTCTTACTGTAATTAGCAGATCACGTATCACTATATAATATATGTATTGTGTTGAATAATTTAAGAGAAAAATACTTTTCTTCTACCTAAATATTTGACATGGTATCAGAGCTAAGTTCAACCACTATACTCTAATTCTTCCACCACCCTTCTATGGTTAACGAAATTCCTTCAACCGACCTAACCACTCTACTCAATCAACTCGGCATCCACACAACCTCCGGATGGCTCCAACTATGCTTTACGGTCCCAATTGGTTGAAATGTATATCTCGAGCAAAAAAAAAAAAAAGGATATATCAATGGGGATTTCCCTCAGCCAGCCTTGGCTAATCCAACCTTTCGACGATGGTGTACTGATAACAATATTGTCAAAGACTGGCTAATCAACTCTATGGAGACCTCTTATTAGGAATTTTATTCGCTTTCCAACTGCAAAATTGGTATGGGACGCCTTGGCCACAACATACTTCAACGGCAATGATACCTCTCAAGTGTACGATCTTCACCGTCGTGTGACACGGCTTAGACAAGCTGGTGGTTCTCTAGAGAAGTTCTATTTGAATCTTCAAGGGCTTTGGCGAGAAATTAATTTCCGACGGCCAAATCCGATGGACTGCCCAGTTGATATTCAGCGGTACAACTCCTTGGTTCAAGAAGAACGCATTTACCTATTATGGATGGTCTTGATGATCATCTTGATAATATTCGCAGCGATATCCTACAACTTCAGTCGTTCTCCACACTAGAGGAAGCTTTTGTCCATGTCTGTCGGGAGGCTACTTGACAATCAGTAATGACCAGCCACCCTACGAATGATCTACATGGAGCAGGCTTAGCAATCCGAGGTTCTCGGTCTGGCTCTCGGGTTCCACCTCACATTGGTTCTCGATCGAGTCCTCGAGGGAGAACGGGTCCTACTGCCAAGTCCCCTCCTTGGTCACATTGTGGTAGTGTTAAGCACTCCCGTGACAATTGTTTTAAACTTCATGAATACCCTGACTGGTGGCATGATCTCCAGGCCCACAAGACGAAAGATAGCAGTGGGGAGGGAGGGCTCTTGGCCAAACCAGACATGCGGACTTAGCAAGGCATCTCTCGTTGACAGGCAAGATGTTCGATTTCATCATGCCGTTGGACAGGAGGACAGTTTGTGGTCGGGCCAGAACGAGTTGCAGTGGCAGCAACAACCGCCCAAACAGTAGGATAGAACAACATCTAGGTCAAACCATCAGACAAGATGGCCCAAGCCAAGTAGTTGAGCAATGACTGTCCATCCTTCCACCCGATGATCTACCTACTTCCTCAGGTAATACTCTTCTTGGTTTGGCTCGGGGGATAGCAGATCATTCCTGGATACTTGATTCTGGTGCGACAGATCACATGACTTTGGATGTGATTGATTTTACTCAACACTCTCCTCCAAGGCGAACTATAATTGTCAATGCTAATGGTGGCATATCTTCGGTAACTGGGACTGTGACTGTGCAATTGTCCCCTACCCTATCCTTATCTAATACCATACTTGTGCCTTCCTTGTCCCACAAACTACTATTTGTTGGCTAACTTACAAAGACTTGCACTGTACTGATTTATCCCATGTTTTGTGTCCTTCAAGATATTCTCACAAAGGAGATCATTGGGCGTGGTACTAAGAGGGGGGGACTTTATTACATGAATGACTTCATCAGCGGTAGTGCTCACTACACATCTAGTGACTGCCAAGCATAACAAGTTCTTCTATGGCATCGCCGACTGGCTACCCTTCTTTCAGTTATTTGCAACATGTGTTTCCAACATTATTTTTGGGTTTATCTCCTATGGATTTTAAATATGAAACTTGTTTGTTAGAAAAAAGACATAGAGTTTCTTATCCATTACGATAAAATAAATGTGACATTCCTTTTACATTAGTCCATTCTGATGTTTGGGGTCCTCCTCCAAAACCTATGACATCTGGTTACCAATGGTTTGTAACCTATATCGTCAATTGTACTCGCATGACTTGGGGTTATCTACTACGTCATAAAAAGGAAGTGTTCACTATATTTCAATCTTTTCAGACCTTTATTCAGACACAGTTTGGAGCTAAAATCAAGACACTTCGCTCCGACAATGAAGGCGAGTATGTTAATCAGTCCTTCCGTCAATGTTCCAGTTTGCATGGTCTCATTCATGAGACCTCCTACCCCCATATTCCCCAACAGAATAGCATTGTGGACTGTAAAAATTGACCTATTCTAGAAACTGCTCGAGCCCTCCTACTTGGGGCTCATGCTTGGTCGTACCTCTGGGTTGACGTCGTCTATGTTGTCGTATATCTCATTAATCGAATGTCCTCTAAAGTCTTGGGGTTCCAAACTCCTCTACAAGTTCTGGCGGCCTCAGTCTCATTACCTACCATTTTGATGCTTCCATCTTGTATTTTTGGGTGTGCGACCTTTGTCCACCTTCCCGAAATCCAATGAACAAAGTTTGATCCCCGTGCCACCTACTACATTTTTTGTCGGATATGGTACCCACCAGAAGGGGTATCGATGTTATGACCCATTGGCTTGTTGTACATATGTTACTCTGGATGTTACTTTCATAGAATCTGAATTATTTTACTCCCCCACTACTTCCCTTTAGGGGGAGACGGTATGAGAAGAGACTACGTGGCTCTCGTATGACCAACTAAATGAAACAAACATTCCACTTTCTGACTCAAGCAAACAACAGAACTATCCTAGCATGACCACCTACCCAAGAGGAATAACATATTTCCCGGTGAAATCAGAAGATTGCCCAGGAGGAACCACTCCTTGTCCATGCGACACAAAAAACCTACAGGGCGAAACTCATTCTGGCCCAAGCGACACCACACAAGCACCGCTCAAGACCCCTCCCTCGCCAGTATCCACCAACCCATCTCCTGAAAGTATCATTGAGATACCTTCTCATGCTAGTGATAAAACTACTATTGTTGGCTATGAATTACCTTTCAGGCACAATAGGGGTAAACCCCCAAATCGGTACTCTCTTGAAGGAAAAATTAGGCAGTCTAAATATCCCATTGCGAATTATGTGTCTACAAGGTTGTTTGATCCTCTAAAACACTTTGTATCTGAATTATCCTCAAATCAAGTTCCTATAAGTGTAGAAGAGGCATTGGGGAATCCTAGGTGGACTCAAGCAATGGAGGAAGAGATGACAACATTGCTTAAAAACAAAACATTGATGCTAGTACCACTACCAGAGAATAAAAATATAGTGGGATGCAAGTATGTATTTTCTATCAAATACAATGTCAACGGATCGATTGATAGATACAGAGGAAGGCTGGTAGTGAAAGACTATATACAGACATACGGTATAGACTATCAGGAAACTTTCTCACCAGTAACTAAATTAAATACTGTCAGGGTACTGTTGTCTCTTGCAGCAAATCTTGATTGGGCTTTACATCAGTTTGATGTAAAAAAATGTCTTCCTCCATGGTAATCTAGAAGAAGAAATATACATGGAAGTGCCTCTCGGTTATCGAATAGATGCTCAAACTAAAGCGGTATGTAAGTTGCACAAAACTCTATATGGGTTGAAGTAATCTCCTAGAGCATGGTTTGGTCATCTAACTACTGCCATGAGAAGATATGGGTTCAAGCAAAGCCACTCAGACCATACATTATTTTTAAAGCATCATCAAGGTAGGATAACTACCCTAATAGTATATGTGGATGATATGATCATTACAAGGGATGATCTAGAAGGAATGACCAATTTAGAAGGGAGCCTAGCCATCGAATTTGTAATGAAGAATCTTGGAGGATTAAAGTATTTCCTAGGCATTGAAGTTACTCGCTTGAAGCATGGTGTATTTCTTTCTCAACGAAAATACGTTCTTACTTATTAGTAGAAGTTGGACTACTAGACTGTAAACCTGTGGACACCCCCCAATAATCCAAATCACCAAATCACAAGCTTGGAGAATACCTAATTTGACCCAATATATTAAGTGCAGCGAGTTTTTTTTATGTGAATTAGATTTTTTGATACATTCATGTTCAAAAAAATTATTGTTCTCAAAGTTTCATGTCATTCGAATTATCTAGGTCTCAGCCGATTTCAATCAAAATCGGCTAATCGACCTACAGAGATCGGAATGACATAAAATCAAGTCCTATGTATTCATCTAGTTCTTCTGATTATATATATGTCCTCAAACATCAATTTAAAATACTATATTGAAAGCAGTAATTTTTGAATACGAATCTATTTTTTAATCATTTTTAAAAGAAAAAGGTTTTACTCGATTGCTACAGTGTAACAATTGATTAGAGTTATTTTTGTAATCATTAACAGTAACTTTAATCAATTGTTACACTGTAATAAATGATTAAAAATTTGATTCATTAAAAAATCATTGTTCTTAATATATTGTGTCAAATTGATATTTGAGGTCATATATATAATCAGAAGAACTAGACGAACACATCAAACTTAGTTTCATATCATTCCGAGCTCTCAAGGTCCATTAGCTAATTTCAACCAAAACTGACTAATGGGCCTAGAGAGATCAAAATGGCATGAAACCAAGTCTTATGTGTTCGCCTAGTTCTTCTGATTATATATATGCCCTCAAATATCAATTTGATATAATATATTGAGATCAGTGATTCTTTGAACAAAATTGATCTTTTAAAAATATCTGTGTATTTAGAAAAAAACCCCTGAATTGGTACACATTGTAGCAATTGATTGGGATAAATACAAAGGGGTAAAATGGATATTGGATATATGATTTGGTAATTTTGAAAATAAGGTATGTGATTTGGGTATTTGGCAAAGTTAACTTGGTAAAAAGCTAAAAGATTAGCAATGGTATGATCATAGAATCTATGGTACCTAACCCCAACTCCAATTGTTTTCTTCTTCTATATTTTTATTATTCTATTCTTATTCCATGACACTACGATGACTTAAACATCATAGAGGTCTCGCGGAAATGATTTCCGACGTTCTCTTATGCACATTGATCCATGCAGATCCGATCACATGATGAAAAGAAGATTCATCATTGATCACCAATGATACACTAAATTTTTGCCACATCACTGATGTAGCAAATCTCAAGTAATACACTAAATTTTCGTCGCATCACTGATTTAGCTGAACGACCATAAAAATTTGATCAATGGTAGTATTCTACATAATAAAAAAATTTTGAAAATCTTTTTTTCATGACACAGCAGTTGAATGTGAAAATGAAACAACGCATGGAAATCAACAAACAGGGAAGAAGAGTAAGATGAAATGCAGAAGCTGCCCACCTTGCAAGTTGAAGCCCTTCGATGCTTTCTTTCTTCAAGACTTTGTTGAGCTAGAGGGTAGGTGCTTTGAGGTGTTCAAGTCTTCTCGGCTGATGATGCGGATGATGATTGGTTCTCATGTTCTAGATGCTTGCCAAGTCTAATAGTCAATAGCTGCTCCTGTCTAGTTGAAGCTTCTTGTTGGAGTGCCGAGGGCCCCATTACAGAGTTTCAATATAACACATTCATCATCTGAGTCTTTAAAATATGTGGCAAAGGATATTTTCACAAGCCCTTTGCTTGATAAGTCCATTGTCTTCCTGGTGCTCCAGTCAGAGACTCTGCTATTGATGGAGAGTTGGTTGTTCCATTGAGTGTGTCATTCCAAAGAATCCATTAAAGCCTATGCTACATAAAAAATTAGACTATCTACACAGTTTCAATGATAGTATACTGTTCATTGTTATGAATTACAATAAAAATTTTACTATGTTGTTATCAATACGCAGCGGGGTGAGATAGGATAGTGCTGATTGAGCTTCTTGATACATTGAACTTTTCATAATGTTGCAACCACTGCCATGCTTCGTACCTTCAGTTAAATCTCTTTAGTTTCAAAATAAAAATCATGTTTGTGACCAACCCTTGAGCCAGTACTAAGTCAGGCTGCCAAAACTTGGGTTGTTCATTCATCGAGTACATCTACCAACTTAGAACATATACATAACATCCAACAAACTGTAATAAAAATATAGCAGGAAGATCACGACTGCTGATCGATTTGTTCAATGGCTTGAATCTATCATGCAGTAACACCACTTCATTTTCTTGCGAAACCTAAAGCCCATGGGTAGGTTTATAAAGCGGATGCATTCAACTGGACAATGCATTGGAGTGAAAATTATAAAAACTTTGGGAGCCCTGTGAAAAGGCTAACTAATGGCTGAATTGACTTTACCCGTCTACGGACTTGCACGAGGGCAGTGTTGCATATTCAAGCAAACCATAAAATTTCCCACATTTACAAAAGAATATCACTCTGTACTATTCAATCCTTTTTATCAGAACGGTTTAGATTGAGGTTGAACCATTTCTTCTTACTTGACTTCTCTTTCCCATCAGAATTTGCATTCTCTACCGGGCCATCTGATCTGTCATCCTCTGTTGGAATTTTGCTGTTGCTACTAGTAACCCCACTGGAATTGACCAAAGTTCGCACAGTTGTAAAAGAGGATTGTATAGTGTCTCTTTGTTTCAGCAACTCATCAACCTGAAGAAATATATATACATGAAACCAGTAAATTCTGAAGCAAATGTTTTTTTTTGTCAATTTATACATTGCGAGAAAATATATAGAAAGAGGGTTGGGGGAATAAAAAGCAAAAAACAAAGAATAAGTGAAGGAGGCTAGTTCTATTACAAACTGATCATGAAGTGGAGGGCTTTTGCCTTGCATCATAAACAACACTTATGTGATACCCAGAAGCATTCACAAGATTAGTCAGTGTTAGAGCCTAGGGGGATTGCAACTTAGGAAGTAACTGACTAATTATAAAACTAACCTCAATTTGTTCTCTTGATTACCTTCACCTGACTTGACTTTGAGATCAAATCCATGAGGCAAAGCAACTTCTAAAATCCATGTTCAAGCAACCAGGTGAGGCGACAAAGTAATTCTCAATTTCTACAACCAATGCACCTTGTGCATAATAATGGAAATAACTAAGATTTGGAACTTTGCAGGACATTAAGATTTATTGTCTTCATCTGAAACATGTGATTAAATCCACGAGGCAAAGTCTACGTAGCAGCTTCTAAAATCCATGTTCAAGCAACTTCACATCTCAGGCTAGCTCTGATAATTCTGTTTTCTACTCTGCATGCACTAATGTGTAACCATACTAAGTGTGCTTTTGGTTCACATAAAGTGTAATTCTATTCCCTATAAATTCCTATAGAATGAACAATCCAATGTTTTGTTGCAAAAATAACATTGAATATTAATTCCTACAAAATTTTAATTCCCAAGTTATAAAGAATAACTATTCCTTACTTTATATCATGAATATTCCTTAACCATTTCATCCTTAAACATCTTTGACTTCACTTCTTTTTTTTAAAGATAAGTCTTTAGTAACTAAGAAGTTATTTACATTCAAATAACAGAATAATAAGTTACAAAATATAATATAGATCTTGAGCAAATACTGAAGCATTTAATGCTAGAGTGTAAATTTGAGCACACTTCAGCAAATACTGAAGCATGCTTAGATGAATTTAGATGCCCTTAACTCCTTTACTCCTCTTTCAGTAGTTTATTTGCTTCTAAAAATAAAACCTCAGCAATTAGACAGTCAATTAATCGATTGAATTAAAATTTTAATGTACTATAAAACACACGACGTGCTTTGGCATGTGTTATAGTTGCCACATGTGTTATAGTTGTCAAGATGAATTTTACTCATTTACCCCTCTTTGACATTAATTTGTCTACTTATTAATAAGATTATATCATTTAGATAGTTAAACAAAAAATTATTTTAACTCATTTTTCACTTCAATGAATGTCAAAATGAATTCATATAAGGTTTACTTTTATAATCTTCTTCCAATTACCTTATCTACTTTTAGAAAACAAAAAATAGCAATTAGATAAATATTAGAGTAACAAATTACAAAAAATAACAAATATTATTTAAGTTCATCTGGATATTATTTAAGCCATAATAACAATATGTTTTTGCTCAATTTGGCAAAAACAGCAATAATAGCTAACATAAAGAATATATCAAGAAAGCTCCTCAAATAGTCACTAAAAAAGATACATACGCAAAAGAACCAAAAACTATTTACGTAGAAATCAGTTGTAAAACATTATGCATTAACAAAAGATACATACAGATTGCCTTTCTTCATTGTATTTGCTTGTTACTTCCTGAAAGCGTGCGAGTGCCTGCAAAACAAGAAGAATATCAAAGTTGATAACAAGTTACCTTTGTAGTCATGGACAAATAAAAAGAGTCCTACTTTTCTGTACTCTACTTCAAACTGGCGCAGATCGTTTCTTTTTGCTAAAATTTGAGCCTCAATCTCTTTAAGCTTCTCAGTAGTATCCTTATATGATGCAGCACAGATAGCTTCAATTGTATAGCTAGCAGATTTGAAAAAATTATCACCTGAAAGAACAAGTCAGGTCAAATACCCAGAGGAAAACATATAGTAAACATGCAAATAAGAACAAATAGCAATCCGAACCATAAACAGCAAATATGTGGGTCCCAGGTTTTAGTTCAGATACTTCACAAGGTTGAAGGCCCTCCAACTTTTTGAAAAAAGCAGCCTCTGGATCTTTGGCCATTGCTAACTATTCAAAAGAGATCAAACATTCAAACGGTTTGGAATGCATCTACTGTCATTTACCATAATTAATAATGAATCATTTTCTTAGGAATGAAAGAGTTAACTCACTGCATTGACTGTTGAATCCATCCTATAAACTTGAAAATGTAGAAAGTACATTCCTACAGATGTTACCTTTCCAGTCTTTTCACTATCTTCCTGGTGATACAGAAAACTAAAATTATATAACCCTAAAGAAAAGCAATTGGTGCAGCATAAAGATACATATTTCAAATAAAAGTTATAATATCATCACACTAAAGATACATAGACAATTATCTACGAATTTTGGCATGGTCAGAACCAGGGGAGTCCTAGGAATCCTTTAGTGGTATTGATGAGTAAGTACGACAGACCTAGGTCAAATTGTTTTAAGGTCGTGAAGATTTCAAAAACCAACATCTCTCAATTTAGGCCGTGCAATCTAGATCTGAGGATGTGGTTACACTTAGGAGCCTCCCAAAGTAATGATCCAGGTTTAAAGTGATTCTGCGGTTCCTAAGGCTATCAGCAAGTTTTGGCCAAAAACTTGTTGATGGTCCTATAATGTCCAAAATTTTAAAATTTTGACATGATCTGAATTAGGAGAGTCCTAGAAACATTTTGGTGATGTTGGTGAGTAAGTATGATAGACTTAGACCCTTTAATGAGATTGTGCCAAATTGTCATTTCAAAAACCCACATCTCTCAATATATGTTGTGGTGTCTAGGTTTGAGGGCATAGTTACACTCAAGAGGCTCCTAGGAATGTAATCGTCCTAATTTGAAGTGATGCTAAGGTTCCTAAGGTCGTCAATGAGTTTTTGGCAAAAACTCGTTGATGGCCCTACAATGTTCAGAATTTTAAAATCTTGACATGGTTTGAACCAAAGGAGTCCTAGGAACCCTTTGGTGGTGTTAGTGAGTAAATATGGCAGGCTAAGCCCTTACTGAGCTTGTTAAATTGTCTTAAGGTTGTGAAGATTTCAAAAATCCACATCTCTCAATCTAGGTTATAGAGTCTAGGTCTAAGCGTATGGTTACACTCAGGCTCCAAGAGTGTAACGGTCCTAGTTTGAAGTAATTCTAAAATTCCTAAAGTCATTAGCGAGTTTTCACCAAAATCTCAGAAACACTTCAAAGCATGTTCATAGTGAGCTGTGGGTTTTTTAAATTGGCACAGATTTGAGATATTTTAAGAGTTGTGTAATGGTCCTATCACATAATAGGAGTCTGATGATAAAGAAGGGACATAATGAAAAATAACTGTGTTTTGATAAATATGAAAGTTGGATACGCGTTTTAGGTATTACGAAACCCGGCTATATGATTCAATAACTTGTATATATATATATATATATTTTACCACACCACCCGTGAGAACCTAATGCAAATTTTGTAGACTTAATACTATAACGCAACCCCTAAACCCTAAATGGCTAAACCTTAAACTTAATAAATAAATAAATAAATGTTGCGCACTAGGCGGTGCGCAGGGTTTGTTGTGCTGGGCGCCCCCCATGTGCGCGCCAGCGCGATTGAGGGGGCACCCCCACTTGACAATGGGGCCCACGTGGGGGCGCCCCTTAGTCGTGCAAGTTAGGTGTGCATGGGGGCGCCTAGCATAACATGACTATATATATTAATGAAAGTGTTATTATTTTATACTTAGTTCTATAGGGTTCAGTTAACATGACTATATATATTAATGAAAGTGTTATTATTTTATACTTAGTTCTATAGGGTTCAGTCAAATCTCTAACTAGATTTTAGTTAAAGGAATAACAGTTTTAGAATTGTTGTTGACCAATGATTATTTTGTTCTCTCTCAATCCCTATTACCTTCTTTCGATCCATGATAATCTCACTTGACCAATAGAAAGCAAGAGAAAGATGAAAAGATGAATAAGACGTTAAGTCTAATGAGTGATATCAAAGTTAAATAAGTGATGCTTGATCTTGTGGAGTTGTGGTGGATATAAACCTATGGCAACATAAGCAATTTTAGAGGAAAGCAAAGCCTCTCCTTTCTATATGGAGTTCCCTAAGAATGAAGTTGGGATTAAAGGGTAGGCTAGATTAGTCAAGTTTTTCAAAATCAACTAACTTTAACTAAATTTTAACTCAATTTCATTCATCTCCACTTTTTATTGATCATATTTCAATGAGTTCCTTTGCCCACGGGCAGGGTTGAGGGATAAAGTTGCTACCACAGGGCAAAAGTTTAAATATCGGCAAAGCAAAGGAAAAAAGCCCTCCCCGCACTACCAACTACAACTTCCCGATTTAATTCCTCATAGATGGTCGTGAGGCCGACCATGTGGGGCCACTGAGTGGCGGATTCCACCTTGCTACCATATTTCAATGAGTTCCATCAAGATTCTAATATAATCCAACGAATTTCTAACTCCTTCATTGGATTTTAGTTTTTACCAAAGTCGTCATTAATTTTTTGTGAAATTCTAATTTCTTAAAATAAAAATCAGCTCAGTCATTGTTGATAGTGATTCAACTCCGACGATTAGCATCAATGGTATGGTTGTTCGTTCCATTGCGCAACCAAGATTGGCATGATAAAATGTAAGGAAGCATGGCATTATGTAATATGTAGTTAAAGCTAAAAAAAATTGGAATTTGAACATATTTGTTTGATTTACCTTTTGACTAAAATATTAATTTTCAATATCAAATATTTGAGTAAATATCATAGCATCTATGACTGTTCTCTCTTCAACAATGCTCCTAAATGTAAACGTCAGAAACACTATCCTTTCCACGCTGCATAGTTTATGTGGATATAATTGAATCATCTAGTCAGTTCTTCAACTAGAGCATTGGTCTCTAGTATGAGTATCTATCATAAGTGGATATAAGTGTCCAACACCGCTCTATCTATAAATTTTTGCATGTGGAAAAGTGTCCAAAACTACTATATTTATAAATTTTTGCTTGTGATCAATATAGATTTCAAGTGTCCACTCAAATTTGCCAATGTCATATACAAAGGAGTAGATGATGAGCCTGATTATCAAAGGTATTGAACTTAAGTTTCTTTAATCATCTCACCTCCTTTTTCTCTCAATCCTCTACTGCTCCCTTACGTCAATGAGTTAAATGAACATGTCAAGGGACATAAAGCTCAATAAAAATAGTGAAGATGTAACAAAAATCATAGATGAAAGATATAGAAACAGTAAGAGATATGAAAAATGAAAGTCAAATTGACACCAAATTATTTGAAAAAATAAGGATAAAATTGAATTTAGAGGATCACAAAAAAGGTAAAACAACTCGAAGACCCATGCTATTAGAGTTTAATATGGTTAATTTTGATATAAACTCAACAGTAACACAAATCTAAACTTAGAATACCAAATATAGACCACATGCAGCTTCACAAAGTAAAATATTACATCAAAGCCTTGCATATCATCACATCTAACACTAAGTGGTGTTCATTTCAGATACAATAGCATAGGAATATTATCTTCTCAACAGCCAAAGGCAAAGTGCTATGTCTAATCAAAGGAATGCCTACTTTGTCCACAGCAAATTAACTGCTACAATTCCTCCTTTCTTATAGCCAATAAAACAAGCTGAATGACTTCAGTAAGATCAATAAGCATTCGTCATTAATTCTTTCAATATTTAACATAGCAAATATATGATTGGCATATTACTTTGTTTTTAAAAAACCGCTGCAGAAAAGAAGAAAAAAGTGATAATCACCTGTAAAGCCAGTCCATAACCACCATTTGGTTCTTGCTCAAAGTAAAGTAACTATGTTGATAACAAAAAAAACATAAAGTTAGAGACATGGAAGCATACAAAAAAAAAGGAGAAAAACTCTAAAAGAAATGAAGCATAAACAAATCCAAGTTATTTTTAGAATTCAATATCCTTAGTCATCACCTTAAATTTACTTTGGGCAGCTGATGTTACTCGGATAACAACCCCTACTTGTGCTTGTTCCTCGTTGATTGTAACACTAAAAAAGTGAGCACATTGTTTATCAACCTACAACAGAAGCAACCGGAATAAGAAAAAATTTACATTCACAAGGAACAAAGTGACAAACTAAAGTACCTTGCCATTTGATGATGTTCCAAGAGGAAGTGGTCTAATTGTGACAGTTCCATTTAGAGCTTCTTCAAGAACAGCAGCAGCAATCGTAGTTTTAATAGGAACTCCCAGCTTGCTATGGAAAGGAAATGCAAGCTTAGAGAGAGAACATTACACTGAGTCAACCAAAATATTTCAATATCACCTGAAAAGTGCTGCAAACATTGTATTTACAGTTCCAAGGTTGGACAGGTCAATCTCCATATTCATGTTCTCATTTTCCAAAGCCTAAACCAATGAAAGAATGCACAGGTGTCAGTGTTTTGGGGGACTAAATGAGGGTGCATTTTAAAGTTTAAACAAATTTGCCACTGGCTGCAGAACAGGTAGTAAAAAGGAAAATAGGTCAAAGTATAT
>JBAMIE010000107.1:6843950-6855377 GCA_037177295.1 Kaempferia parviflora
TAGTAATGAGAATTATTATTAAAAATTGCATGTTATATTACAACAACAACAACCAAGCCTTATCCTACTAGGTGGAGTCGACTACATAGATCCTTTTATGTCATTGAGCTTTATCTCCTACTATATCATCATTTATATTAATAAATATTATTTATTATTAATCTTGCTATATGGTATATATTCATAGTTCGAATTTACTCTACTTCATAACTCGTTGTGCATGTTGGGGTTGATGATGTTGTTAGAACGGGATGAATATATATTTCAATTGTGTCCGCCAAAGAGTTAAAAATATAGCAGAAATAAAAGATATGAATACAAACAATACAAGCATAACAAATTAATTTTTATGTGGTTCATAACCTTCGATTCCTACTCTTCGGCCAAACGCCCTAGTGGTATTACCACTATATTTTCTCCTTTTCATACATCTTCTGTAGGTAAAAAAAAAAAAAAAAACCCTTACAATCTTATTCTTATAAGAGAAAACAAAGATACAATATCAAATAATAACAAAGCAAATGAAACAACCTTACAACAGTAAATATTTGCTTTGATCGTTTTTTTAAATTATTTGGATTGCCTTTTGAATGTCTAATTAAAATGCAACAGTACTTACTTTCAAAACCTGTAAGTGCCCACGTTGAAATCCTCCACAAAACCTTCTTTTATGGGCTTCATCATGGCCTGAAATCGCCAAACAGTCAACTGCTTGTCACCATCAGTCAATTGTTTTTTCAGAATTCGAACGTTAGATCTACAATGTTCAGACCAATATAAGCTAGACAGGGTGAATAGCTTCGATCGTGTTGAGTTGATTGCACAGTAGAAACTTGAATACATCGACAAAATCAAATACAACGCTAACACACTTGATTTTACATTATTCACCACCTCCCGAGGAGACTATGTCCAAGGCCTAGTCCCAACAAATATCACCACTAACCTTCTCATTCTCTGATACCTTTAGGTGGCAAAGAAGTCTCTTACAACCTTTTCACAACAAATACAAACAATTCAAAAATACAAATATAAATAAAAGTGAAAATAACTTTATAAGTGTAATCTTTACTTTGGATGTTTTCTCGTTGCATCGGATTGCATCTTGATGGTAGGAAATCCAACAATATTTCATCTCCAAACCTTCAAGAATCGGCTCCTTCAAAACACTTTAAAATATTCTTTTATAGGGTTTTTGGTTCCTGTTGACTAATCTTACCCATCGATCGACTGATGAACTGTAGATTCAAATGTTACTCTGACCCATCAGCTCAATAACTCCATCCACCTCAGCATCAGTCGACTGTTGCATAATTAGTTAACTCCCACAATCAAGTTTTGAATATTTTGTTTGCTTGAACAATAATTAATATTAGTTGACTGATAAGCTTTATTAGTCGATTGATCACGATCAATCTAGTTGAATAACTGAATTTCTAACCATTATATTGTTTTGTTTGCTACTATTATTGTTCACTAGTCGATTAGTACTGTAGCAAACCCTAAACACTATAGCAAAGCTCAAAGTCACCATAGCATGTAAGCTCTCAAGTTACTATAGCAAACCTTGAAGTTAATGTAGAAAACCCTTAAAACACCTCAAACTCTAATTTCAAGGTTTATAGTCCATCGATTGATCAATACACCTATCAATCAACTAATACTTATGTTTCAGTCTTACAATTATATCTTGCATAATATCTGATTTTATGTAATCTACCAGGACTTTATTTGATCAGCATTCAGCCAACCTTAATCTATCGAGACTTTCGTTACTCAACATTCAATCAACCTTAACCTGTTGGGGCTTTGTCATTGTCAAACATTCAATCTTCCTTGACCTGCTTGGACTTCTTGTCTCATGTTAATTCTCTATTGTACTTTCAACTGCCAAATATCTAGTCCATCGTGATCCACTGGACTTTTCACTATTAAGTATTCGATCAATCTTTATTTACTTAACGTCCAACTTAAATATTGATCAAATATTAAAACCCAACTCGAGTCAATTCGAGCTTAGTTAACCTTGACTAGAAGTCAATTGCATCAACATATAGAATGGTTCTTCCATCTTAGCACTGACTACAATGGTCGACTGCTATACACTATCAATCGACTGTTGCATCAATAGTTGTGTGCCGCAGTTGAGTTCTAGACATTCTATTCGCTCCAACAATGTCAACAGTTGACTGATAGTCTCGATCAATCGACTAATAATGATCAGTTGAGTTTCTCGAACAACCAAGAAATTTTATATTCGCTACAATAGTATCATTAGTCGATTGTTCATACTCAACAGTTGACCGATATAAAACAAACTCTTTCAAATTTCAAAATCAAGGTTTAGGGATGCATTAGTTAATTGCTAGTATATATAGCAGCTGATTGTGTTGGTACAATCATGCCTCGGATAAAAAGTTTCAATGATTAAAAAACATTTAAGTTTAGGTTAATACGTTGGATCTCACTTGAGTTAGTAGTGTGCAAGATAAAGGAAGTCCACGAAGGTAAAGAGCTGAATTCTTGACAAGAAAAAGTTCATGCAGGTAGGAAAGACTAAGAAAGTCAAGGATTGAATTTTTGGTAAAATAAAGAAATCCATCATGAGATTAGATACAAGGGTAGATGCAGACCTAAATATGAGAAAACTCTAGACACAAAGTCTAGGGAATATGATATTCATCTGATATGAGGTAATTGGGATCGATTGAGCAATACAGGGAAATGTGTACTCAAGGGTTTAGGGATGAAAAACCCGGTTCACCAATCGATTGGTGAGCTAAAATCCTAAAACTTAAACCTCAATTTTGGATTTTGCAACATCAATCGATTGTCAATCGATTGGTAATTTCTAGTTTAGGCAAGTGATATTTCAATTGATTGGTATGAATTGTCAATCATTTGGTTACTAATTTCGAGCACACAGAAGCTTCCTGAATCGATTGCGCACTGCCAATCGATTGGTACAATCAATTGATAGAGGTTTCTTAAGCGAACAGAAGCCTGCCAAATTGATTAGACAATCGATTAGTTTTGTGAGAAAACAGATGGCTATTGAATAGATTGGTCGATCGATTGAGCATTTCCAATCAATTGGAGATGCCCAACAATTGATAATGATTCAAATTGGGAGAATCTCAATTGTTGATCTAGAGTTAGTAATCGTTCAACGGATAATCAAATGGTTAGATTGGTATGTTCTTCCAATCAATTGGTGGGCGATAAAAAGTGGAGAAACAACTTGATTATGAAGGTTTAAAAGGGGACTTAGGGTATATGAAGATACTATCATTTTATTGCGATTCTCTTGCTCATCTTTAGTGTCAAGCTATCATCTGCAACATCTTCAAGCTATCAAGAGAAGGAAAACTAAGCATAAACTTGTAATCTCTTCTCTTCTTTTCTCTTGTTGTTATTTCATTTGTGGAAATTTGTAATCTAGTTGTAAGAAGGTTTCTCCGCCTTTAGGTTTTGTTCAAGAAGGAGAAGTTTTAGTAGAAGGAGACTGCACGGAGTGGACCTTTGGATTAGTCACCTCAAGAGACAGATACCAAGTAAAAATCATCTGAGTTAGCATTGTGTGTGTGTGTGTGTTGTGCTAGTTTTGCTTGAAGTTTCCGCTGCACAATCTCAGCAACAAACAATTTGAGCTATTCAACCCCACCCCCCGCTTCTAACACGCAAGGTCCTTACAGATTGATACCTCTATTTCAACTTTATCAGGACTTAATTCTCACTTTAGCTAGTGTGTAATATTGATCTCAACCTACAAGACTTCTTCCATCTAACATTCGACCAAACTTGATTTGCCGGTACTTCACTATTGCATAACATTCGATCAATTTTGACATGCGAGGACTTCACTATTGTCTAGCATCTGATCAACTTTAACATGTTACGATTTCATTATTACTTAGCATCCAATCAACTTTAATATATTGGGATTCATTATTGCCTAGTATTTAATCAACCTTGACCTACTAGGACTTCATCGTTGTCTGACATACGGTCAACCTTGATCCATGAAGACTTCACAATTATCAACATCCGATAAATCTTGACTTGCTGGGACTTCACCATTATCGAACATTTAATCTTCCTTGATTTGTTTTGGACTTCTCTCATTATCAAGTGTTAGGTCGGTCTTGACTCATTTGGACTTCATGTTTCGTATCTATGACCCACTTGGATTTCACCTTTGTCAACTTCCTGTTGGGCTTTCAACCGTCAAGTGCTTGGTTTGTCATAATCCACTTGGACTTTGCCTCTCATGTCAATTTCTTATTGAACTTCTAACCATCAAGTATACAACCAATCATGATTCACTTGGACTTCTTGCTCGATCATCCCAAATATATTCTTATTATAGTTAGAGATCTTTAAAATTTCTCATACTTATTTTTATTATCTATTTTTATCGAATGATTTTTTTTAATAGTTTCAGTTTGAAACAACGGAATATCAGTAAAAAAAAAACATATTTTCAAAAATCAACTTATCTAACCAAGCGTATTAAGTATCTAAAATGACAGCGATATCATTTTTCTCACCGTGTTCATCGAACACTCGTAAGGATGTTCGATTAATTCAAAAAGAATAAATCGATTAAGATGCCATTTTAAAGGAAAAAATCAAACGGGTAACTTAACCTATGTGTCAATAGTCGTTGTCGATGGCGAAAGTCCCAGCGGCCGAGCATTGCTCATCTTTAGTCAATTGCCATGAGACGGTATTCAATCGATTAAAAAGTCCATTTAGTCAATTGCTTACGGTTTTTTAATTAATTGGACAATTAGTAATCGATTAAGTATGATCTTTCAGTTGATCAACCCAAGTTGGGTTTGACCAAGTTCAAGAGTGAGTCATAAAAATTTTCATTTTGATTTGTTTTACCTAGTGACACCTGAAGGTCTAGGACTGCAAACGAGCCGAGCTCGAGAAATTTAGAAAGGCTCGGCTCGAGGTCGAGCGAGCTTGTAAACCTGAGCTCGAGCTCGGCCATCTAGTCATGGGCTCGAGCTCGAGGTGCAACTCATATATCAAAATAAAAATAGAGAAAATCTGCAGACGTTGAAGTTTGAACCACAGACCTCGCGCACAGCCAAAACTTTAACCACACCATCTAACCACAAAATACTCAAATCTTATTGTTTAAATTTAAAGTAATAATTATTTTATGTATTAAAATATTAAATAAACTCGGCTTGATAAAGCTTGACGAGCCCTTGAGCCAGTATTAAACGAGCGCGAGCTCGGCTCGAGCTCGGTCAACTTCGAGCTCGAGTCGGGCTTTGACCGAGCTGCTCGCGAGCGGCTCACGAACGACTTGACTCATTTACAGCCCTATGAAGGTCAAAGCCAAAAAAACAAAAACAAAAACTCATAAACTATCAAACATCTCATCACTTTAATATACATGCATTTTTTTTTTTATAATACAGACCCTCTATGCAATTAGTCATAAAGGTGGACGATTCGGCTGATCCTATAAAACGGTCATTAGACAAATCCAAAAGCATGAGCAATTTTCATCTAACAGTTAACGTCTTAGATTTTTCATCCCATCTAAGAAAAATATCCTATAATATATCATAGTTAGGATTCAAACCGTGAATCTCAAGAAATTACTTTAGTGTGTTGTTGTTACACCATGATCCGGTAGGCCAATAGCTAACATCATATATCCAATCTTTTAGACTGATTAATCCGATCGATTAATCCTAAAGATAATCAAACAAAATACGATGACTGACTACATTATGAGCCCTCACTGTAGCAGCCTGTACTGTGATCAGTCAATCACATATGACCCAGCAAAATCACTCAATGGGCCTTGTGGTGAAGCCGGAACCCAGCAAGTGATAATTGAACTAGTTCCATGTTTGATCATCTTTTATTTATCAATTGTTCTTATTGACATGTAATTTTTCTCAATATATTTTAATTTATATTTTTGTTAATTTGATTCAAATTAACCCTATACATTTTGTAATTCATATTTTTCAATTACTGTTAAATTATAAAATTAACCTTCAAATATCACCTAAAATGCTTAAGTTTAAATTAATAATAACTAATTACCATGTGAGATTAAATTGGGGAGTTATAATTTACCCATTTAAGGCTTTCAATATTTAAATTTTAATTTGTAGCACAGAATTATCTCTAATCGTCAGCATGTCAAATTTGATAGTAATAGACTTATATCAAGCCCAAATACATATATAGTTTCTGTTTGAGATTTTGAATTAAATTAATTAACACTATTTGACGAGGCTATTTTAGATATGTGCAAAGAAAACATAAGAGGATTTTTTTTAGCATTTATAAACTCGGCGTATAATTATTTTTTTTAAAAAAATGAAATTTAAATGCAGCTTTAAAATAAGCAATCATCATGTGGAGGAAACATCGTCCCAATAAATTTGGATAAACATTAAAAGAGTTTTCTTTATTATAGTTTTTATATATAAAAAACTCATACAACTGTGGGTACATGTATATAAAAAAATTTTATATAAAAAATTAATGGTTTAACGCGTTCAATTTGTTGAACACGGTTAATGACACGACACATAAATATTAACTTTTATCTGTATTATTTTAACACTAATAAGATATTATAACACTTAATTAACTTATCAATACAGAAGCTCTTCTAGGAAAAATGATTACGTTCATTTTTTGATATCTCTCAAAGTCTATATATAATTATGAAGGGAAATAAATCTGGTAAGTGGCCAGAGGGCAGATTTTTTTTTTTTCACTTAAAAATTCATCTCTTATCTCACTAACAAATCTGAACCCCCTAACGAATAGACAGGGGAAACAATTCATTGCATGTCTAAAACCAAAGTACACATATTAACTCTCTCGAGTGGTAAAAGATGAATACGTTTGTCCCAGTATCCTCGTCAATCCATCTCAGAGCTAATACGGAGGAGAGAAATCACGGATGACTACTAGTCATAAATGTAAATGATCAAGACATGGGAGAGATATATGCTCAGGCACATTAAAATTCGATCTCTAGATCTCATATGACAGACTCTCATATTTTAACCATCGTACTGTTCCGAAAAAATCACTCTCTCGAGAATTTATAGCAGAAGTTACCATCTGAAAGACGAGGCAACACGCCTGAGCTTGCTTTTACACGCTGCTTTGTCCTTTTTCCCATAAGGAGCGCAGCAACTCGATTCCTGGAGCGGAGAGACAGAAAAGTCATAGAACGCAGTGCGAGTTTTCACTCACCAAAAGTGTCCAGGTGAGAAATTCGTGTGTTCACATTCTGCAGAGTACCACACGTTTTGCACGAGCTAACACCATCGCAACTTGCAAGAGGTCTTTGGTCAACAATTTGGAAAATTAATAACTCTGGACCGTAAACAAGTTCTTTTCCCCTCTCTGGTTCTTGTTTCGACGTTCAAAAACAAATTGGTTACAAAGCATGTGTTCTACACTTCGTGCAATAAATCTACATAACTTGGTCAAACAATTCAAAGAAAGAGCTTTACGAGCAGGCCTCTGACTGTTATTAATGTATTGAATTGCCAGACTGAAGTCAAAGCAGACGACGAGGGGCAGAGAAATCAGGCCATGTGCTAGTTTGAAACTCCTTTTTCCATAGAAAAGTGCTCCCTACGACCTACTTGTCGCAAGATAACTGAAGCTAATAACAGAAGGCGATTAGAAAAGCTGAGCGAAGAATATATGGAAGAAAAATTAATTGACTGAGTACACTGCATTACCCACACAAGGAACTCTAGGCAATGGCGGTGAGTGGTCTTAAAGCTAAATTATAGGCTATGGAATCTTAAATGGTGGTATAAGTATAACTGTCAATATTAACTAATCCAACTTAACAAAGCAAACTAAAGTATGTAGCCATCTTGTTATGAGAATGTTAAGTGGCGCTCAACTCATGAGTTAAGAGCAGCCATTAGCTTCTCGCTCGTAAGCTGCTCGGTCCCTGGTGGCTTCACCACAAACGTGTGCAGGACACTGCCATTAGAAGCGGAAACCTTCGAGTCCACCACATTAATCTGTGAGTCCTTGAGCGCTTGAATGACCCTGGAGACCGGATGCCTGTCCATAGGGCAACTCACTTGAACAATTACTTCATCCCGTGCTTCTTGGACATTGATCTCAGGCCAAGGGACCTGATGTTTGTAATCCATGAATGATGGATCACCCCACATCTCCCTCTCCGCCTCCATCTCCTTGAGCTTCTTCTGGAGTTCAGTGATGTAGGTTATGGCATCCCCGAGCAGAGAGGCCTTATCCATCTTGGAGATATTGGGCACAACGGCTCTCAGTGCGTAGAACCTCTGGTTAAGTTTCTCCCTCCTCTGGCGCTCGGCTTCTACGTGGTTGAGGGGCTCTTCCCTGCCATTTGCCGGCTTACGACCCCTCTTTCTTGGTCGGCGCTCTTCCATTGTCACCGGGTTGTCTTCTTTGGATGGAATCTCGACGTCTGAGAGCTCCGAGTCAGCCGCAGCCGCACCCGTATGAGCCATCGAGATACCAGTGGAAGGAGTATTTGCCAGCGCCTTCGAAATGAAATTAATTTGGCCAGATGCTAGAAGAGGGCGTGAATGCGATTCCTGGTGCTGCAGTTGCCCTGGTGGATGCTGCTGCTTCTGCTGCTGGACGAGCTGGTTCATTTCATTACCAATGGCTCCATTAGCTTGTCGAACATATGGTGAGCCATTGCGGAAGTGTTGCTGAAGAGAGTTTGTGGCATGGTTTTGATTCCACTGAGGCATCGCAGCACCATTGACGATTGGGCTTGTCTGATGCCGATTGCTATGCTTTGTGATTATATCCATTTGGATCTGTTCCCTCTTGACGATTGAAGCCCTCTCATTAGCATTACGGCGGTCAGTGCTCAAATCCGTCCCAAAAATAAGCTTCGGAAACTCGTCGACGTGATCTCTGGCACTATAACGCAAGGCAGAAACCGGAAAAATATTCTTGTCTGTCTTCTCCCCAGACACGGCAGTCATCTTTATGTGGCCCTGACCGAATACGGATCTGATCATCTGAAGCGTCTCGAAGCTTTCCCGCAAGCCATTCACCGAGCCCAACTCGAGCACGCCGGCATCGCATGGAACGAACACGATCGTTCGGAAACCCGCAGACCTTGCGAGATATGCCCGCACGCAGTAATTGGAGCACGCCGGCGACATTAGCTCCGCCTCGGATATCCATATGTGTTTCCCAGAAGCGAAAGCCTTTCCGGGAGCGTCATCCCCTCTGGGAAACGAGAAGTACATGGATACCAGGAAGTACATCTCGGCATCAGTGATGCGGTCAAGCCGAAGCGCGTAGTTCTCGTCGTCCAACCCACCGGAGAGCTCGTGCAGCCGCTCTAGCAGCCGCTTCCGCATATTCTGGCGCACGCCGTCGAGGGAATGACTCGAAAAGCCGCCGCTCTCCTCCTCGCCATCCCCGAGCTCTTGGCAGTAGCCGTCGCCCCAGCCGAGCACGAGCTCGCCATCCACCGACCGCGAGATCTGCCAGAAGATGGCGCAAGCCCATGAGGATCCGGGGCCTTCCACGAGGTCCTGGAGTTTGTTCTGCAAGTCGACGTTTCCGCCGCCGACAGCGGTTAGGTGGCCGTCAGGGGAGGCGGCGTGCCGAACGTTGAGGTATTCAAAGGCCTGGGGGCCGAGAACCGCCACCGCCATCTTCCTGTCATCATCGGTCCAAAAAGCGCCCATCGCCACCGCCGGAACTGAAACTTCGACGGATTCACAGATCCCAATGCTCCGTCTCCACCATTTACCACACAGAATAAGAATTGAAACCCAAATCCGAGGAGAAGAATAGCTACGGATCAGATCAACAAATTAGGGTTTCGAGAAGGATCAGAGAAGAGGAAGGGGAAGCCAAAGCGTAGGCCTATGGCGCTGTAAACGAACGAACGAAGGGGGAAAAGAGAGAGAAGGGGGACGCGAAGCAACACAGCCAAACGGTACAGGTGGCGAAACCGGAGGGGGCGCGGGTCTCGTGATTTCAACGATCCCATCCCTTGAATATAAACGTGGGAAGACCCGGAGCCGGCTCGAGCCGAAATGAGCCAGAGCCGTCCCGGACAAATGTGATCAATTCGGCGAAAGCGGCCGCATACATGAGGCACATGTTATGATGGGCCCTGACTTTGTGCTCCTCCCGTGAAATCGTGCGGCCGCATCTTCACAGATTTAAATGATTATTGGGATTAACGACAGTAAAATCCAGATTTTTATTTTCATTTCTTGAAATATTAAAATTAAAATTTATTTTTTAAGTCAAAATTGTTGATCTAAATGATAAGGGGCGAAAAATATTGAAGCTAATCTATTTGTCAGTTCAGTTAATCTGTATATTAACTCAGATAAGTAGTTGATTCTATTTTAGATGAAAAAGGCCCGAGGTCATCTTAGATGAAAGAAACCTGAACTCATCTCGGATAAGAGAAATCTGAGTTCATCTCGGGCATAAGAGACCTGAGCAGATCTCGGATAAATAGTAACTAAGGTCATTTCAGATGAAAAAGACCCGAGCTGAACTCGGGCAACCCAAGTTCAGCTAGGGCTGGAGAAACCCGACCTCACATCGGGTGGATAATTCCTGAAGTCATTTTGGTCATATACATGGGAGGTATTTCTTATGAAAAAACTCAAAGAGGTTATTTTAGGTGAAGAATGCCTAACTTTCCCAAAAATTTCAATGGATATTAAGAAATATTAATACCAATCATGATATTTATGGTAAACTGTCCTGCCTGATTAGGATAACTGACTAATCATGATGGAAAAAATGGAAAGACAATTAATACGATAATGCTGAACGCAGGTCCGTAAATGTAGGAACGGCTACAAATCCTAAAATCCCATGACGTTATATAAGATACACGGGACAACGAGTAAGGGGACTCTTCTTCTGCTTTTTTTGATTTTCACAAACCCTAATTTTCTTTTCGTTCTGATTTGAGCGTCGGAGGGACATCCAATGGAATTCTTCCCGTGTGTCCTTTAACACTCATGTTAACCTCGCAAGGCACAGGATATCTTCCTAGTCGGTATCTTCAACGGTTGTGTCATCGTCTCTGGCCATCAACGTAATTCTATCCGGAACAATTATTATATAATTATTTTCAATTAAATTTTAAATCAAAATAAATGGGTGATGAATTTTGATAAATTTAAGGGTATTCCTGAGAGAATATTTAGGTTAAAATATCTCTTTGATATATATATTTAAAGAAAACACCCTGTGAGTTTTGAAATAAAAAGTGGTCCTTTAAATTCAGACAAATGCCTTTTTATCAGTTATCACTGTGTCAACTCACTTTCGTAAAATGGAATCTTCTCAATTAATATAAATTATTATTCCCATTTAATAAAGCTCTCTTAATTGTAACATGGATTTCGTGAAAAG
>JBAMIE010000107.1:6888223-6932422 GCA_037177295.1 Kaempferia parviflora
ACGTCGCGCACGGGTCGCGCACATAAGGGTGTGCAGGGTAAAATTTCTGTATATATATATATATATATATATTGTACGGATTTTAAGATCGTATTCTGTCATCTCTTTTCCTGGTGCCTTATTTTAACTTCTAGCTCGGAGCATGCATGCTGTCAGAACTGATCACTTATTTGACCATTTACACAAACAAGGCAGGCACATTTTGTTTGTCATTGGTTGCCTGCTGCTGGATAAATTGGACCCTTACCTCACTTTTCATAATAAGTGAGTGATAATAAGTTAGCGAGAGGTGAGGACACTCCACTTACGGGCAGAATCGAATCTTCCCTCCGGCTGCTGTTGCTTCTTTGCCTTGGACTTTTAAGTTATTCTATACCTGAACAGGTTGCTATTGGTTGTTGGAATTCCATGCATCATGCATGTTAATAGCTTTACCCACATTGGAGGAATTTTTAACTGCTATCGCAATAATCATTAGAATGATTCTTTTGTTAACACTTTCAGTCCATGATAGTCAGATAAGTTCTATATATGGTTTGCTTTCTGGTTTTAATAGCTAGGTTGTGCCAGGTTGCCAGTGGAGAGACATACCCTGAAACACACGCATTAGTTTATAATTCTGTAAGCAGCAGAAACACTGAAACTTTCAGCTTTAACCCTCCTCCACAGGCAACAATCTGGCTCACCGAATGTAGGAGTTCAAGTCTTTGAGTGGAATGCCAGCGACAAATTGATGCGGAAACGTATAACAACGAAGATTAACCTATTGATTCACACAAAATAGTCAGAAAAATCTCAAGAAAAATAGGATTGACATGTTGATTCACATAGAATATAATAGCGCTAGAAAAATCTTTAAAATAGAACATTCATAATAAGTTCATTAAACTTCTATCATCCTTAACCAAAAACTATGCCCACATTTATAAAACGAGCCACAATAATTATTTCCGAAAAATATTCCCCAAATAAAAAGTGCATAATTAAGAAAAAAAATATAATATCGTGCCTAACGAATAAGAAAATCGTATCGGAATTGAATTTCGATTTTCCTAGGTTAATTTATTGCCAAAAAAAAAAAATTAAAAATAGAAGGGGAAAAAACCCCATAAATTTGAAAGTACGAATGAAGCTTGCATTCATCCGTAAATATAATATCTCGCCAAAGTTGTTTTGCTTTTTATTACGAGCTATATTTATTTTATTATCTTTGTGCTTGTGTCATTAATGTGTGTGTGTGGTTTCTCTGCTCCGGAAAAGTTTTAGAAAGGAGAAGATTTAGTTGACAGGAGGCTCCCGTACTTAGAACTTGGATGTAATTACCCTGAGAGCCAAGAACCGAGTAATCTGCTCGTCTTTTCGTTTCTTTCTTTTAGTTATTATTATATATTCATATGAATATTCTGTTGTGTATTAACTTCATAGAAAGATTGATAAAATGAAAGAAGAGACAGATCGATATTCATCAGCTTCTATCGTCTCGCACCGATCTTACAATTGGTATTAAAGCATAAAGGACTCTCAATTGGACTAGCCGTCAAGGGAGCAAGGAGCCAAAGATTCAGGAGCAGAAAATCTAGAAGGTATAATTTTAAATATGTTCAAATTTTATATAATATGTTTTAAGTGCAAGGAGAGAGGGTACTATAAAAATTAATATCCTACTCGTAAGATTCAGACAACACAATCAGCGACTCGTAAGATTCAGACAACACAATAACATTACTATGAGCCTAGAGGAGGAACAAAGAGCATGTTGTGTGCTTTAAATGCCAGAGATCCGGACACTAGAGCTCAATCCCCTAGACATTTAGGTAGATTTCTTTGTGATTAACAAGGATAATCAAAGTATGTCAGGTTAAGGGGACGTACCTTTGAAAATTCATTAATTTTATTTTTTTTAATATTCTTTAAATTTTTTTTATTCTTTTAAAATCCTAGTACTTGGTTTACCTAAACCCTAACCTATTAGGTTCTCTCTTTGCCAAGCAAGCTGGGAGAGGTGACTACACTTGGACTTATTTCCCAAGCAATCAGCTCCTAGCTGACTCCATTTGGATTTATTTTGCTAAACAATATTCTTCCAGATGACTCCACTTGGACTTGTTTCATCTAGCTCTCAACTAAGACTTTCATTGCTTGATTCCCAATCAGGACTTCCACTGCCTAGTCTCGCTAGAAATTTTCACCAACCTACCAAGTATCTAATCCTACTTGGACTTCTCACTCATTTCTAAGCTTTTAAGTCAACCTTGACTTTGTTTGGACTCCTCAATTTAATCAACCATGTTCGAGTTATTTTGTTACTCATGATCAAATTTCCTTAAATATATTGTTCAAACAAACCATCAAAACCCTAGAAATCGATTGCACCAACACCTCGGATAGGTTCTGGGGCCTAGAACTGGTCTAGGTGCCCAAAATAGGATCAGTTAAAGATGGATAAAGTTGTGATGCAATCAGATCGAATGAGGTTGAATCCAGGCTGCTCAGGGTTGGTCTAGACACCCGGAAGATGTCTTTATAAGCAATCGCGAGCAGAGCCCTTGGCAACAACTCTCTACTACTTATACTTTATGTGCTCGACTGAATGGCTATGCCATGCTGCTCGTGCAATCAAGAAGCTTTATGAGGGGTGCGTTGTGCTCAGAACTTCCAGATCAGCTTTCCAAAGTTATTTATGGTTTTTATTATAAGTTGTACTAAGTAATTTCTCCACCTCTAGAAAAGTTCCAGAAAGGAGAAGATCTAGTGGCCGACGAGAGTCTCACATACTTAGGCCTTGGACGTACTAACTCTGAGTTAGGAACTAAGTAAATTGGCACGTCTTTCCATTTCTATCTTTTAGTTATTATTCTATATTCCATTGTGTAGTAACTTTAATAGAAATATCTACCAAAAGAAAAGAAGAGACGGATCGATATTCACCCCCCCTCCCCTTTCTATCGACTCGCATCAATCCTACATGAAGGTAGTCTATCTTGAGATACCGATATCTTCTCTTGAATAATACTGATGCATCTTCCCAAATACAACATCTACTTTCAAGGTAACCTGACTAAAGTGATTGCTTTCTCAGGAAGGCCTTTGTCATGATGTCCTATAATCCTATAGGTACTATCTCCTACTTCGTGATGTCAAATTAGGATAAACTTATTAAGTTCTATAATAGTCAATGGTGTCCTCGAGAGGTTTTAGACTACTTTCATAGATAGATCCTCAAGTCTCAATCTTTATGGGTTGGAGAATTAGGTTCACCTTTTGGTCCTTCTCCACATCCCTGCTGTATTAGGACGCATACTAGTGTCATAGTCATGTATGCATAATAAATTCTGATCACAAATCAATATATCATGTGATAAAAAGAGATAAACTAATAGAAAATAAATGTCAACAATGTATTGGCTACTCCTTCATCCTAGAATTAAGAAACTACTCAATAGAGATGAAGGTACAAGAAAAATACATGAAAACAAAACATATTACTACTCAAATCAAACAGAAAAAATTTAATTGTCTTCTCCAAGCTCTCCGATGGACGGAATCTCAATAGCTTCATGAAAATGATTCTATCTTAGGGCTTCCTATCATGGGGAACCAACTAGAAGAGGGTGAATAATCTACAAATCAAAGTTAAACCTTCTCTTACTTCTTATTTAGTAAGGCCATGTAATTAATTAGATTAAAAAAATGCAAAAGAGTAAGTAAGTGAAGGTTTGGGTTGACGGATTCGGGTTGGTAGGTTGGCTGGTTGTTGAATGACAACCTAAATCCACTTGATTATTAATTCGGCTCAAACTATTTAACTTGAACCTGATCTATTTATTTGCACTTGACCCGAACCCGACCCATTTGACTGATTTGACCCGTTATACCCATTTGACCCAAACCTAATCGGAATCGTGATGATACCTTTCTTGTTTGGGGGCCGCTATCTAGGGTGAATCTTGGACGTCGCCGCGTCGTGACTTCGACATTGAGGGTCGCCGCATCGGGTCGTCGACATCGAGGGCGTCGACGCGTTTAGGGGTCGACGTCTAGCTATTTAAGGTTGTCGCGTCGGAGACTCAGGGCTAGCTAGGGCATCGCGGCATTAGAGCGTCGTTGGTGCAATTCTTTGAAGAAGGATAAAGAACTAAAGAAAAATCGAAGATTGGAAGATGAAAATTGAAAAGGAGTTTGATTTTCAGAAATAGAAATTCTACCGCTGGTGGAGCGTCATCAGCTGCCGATTAGAAGATTAGAAAAACTAAAAATTAGTCATATATATAGGCAAACGAGTTTACGGATTGTAATTGGGTCACTTCAGATTGACTCGGACCCGACCTGTTTATTAATTGGGCTAATCCCATTTCAACCCGAACCCGAAACTACCCGATCTTAACCTAATTTTTTCGTATTCGATTCGGGTCATATTTTTATGTCGGGTTAAAAATTACTACCCCTACCTATATTTATGATATTTATCTATAATAATGTGAAAAAGGTTTTATAGGAAATCAAGATGAACCATATGGACTTTAATAACTAATTGAATCCAATGCTAGGATTCATCTAATAGAATTTTAAATTGGAGTATTCCGTTCACGTAGAAATTGATTCAATTAGAGTTGGTTCAAATTCTATTGAATCGGATTCAGATTTTTGAGTGGTTCGGAACTCCATCGCAAGAAGAGAGGAGGAGATTCCGCCTTGGGAGGGGACGAAGATTTCGATCCTGACAGAAGAAGACAAATCTAGATATTCTGACGCCAACTCCATCTTCATCGCCACTGCTTCTGTTCCATTTGAGGATTCTCCTCCATCTTCAATCGCATCACCGGTCATATCTACGATCCACCAGCTGCATTCGTCATCCGACGCCGTCTCCAACCCAATTCCCATCCATCGATAATGATCTCCATCTGCGGGACTGAGGTCGCAACGAAGAAAAGGGATTCCCTCCTTCGTCGACACTAGAAGTAGCTGACAAGCTGTTTCCGCATAGCTTTGGGGTTTCCCAACATCGAAAAGCGGTTGGAGATCTCAGCTTTCCTCCACGCTAGCAAAGGAGAGGATTCCTCCTTTGTTATCCAGTAGTCATCTCACAAAGTTCTGATCTTCGGTTTCCTCTCAAGTTGGTGTAGATCCTCTGATCGGTTAGGTTCCTTCCTGGTCTCCCCATTTGTCCAGTCGGTTGACCCTGTGTATTCGGCGAGTCCCAGGGAGCGGTAATGCCGAGGAAGCAGATCATCCTCCATCGACTGAGCGAACAGGGAAACATTTATTTCCGCCTCTTAGATTGGGGCCTTTCCCTTCTCCCGATCCTTCACAGCGGCTTCTCCACTGGATGATCGCGAGGAGTCACGAGCAGGACCACCGTGCAACGGTGTGCGGAAGAGCGTGCGATGTTAGGGGATCGGAGATTGCGGCATTTGAGGCATGCTGACCGGCCGTGTGGGCGTGTGGTCCGCGGGTGCCGCGGGCATCGCAGCGGATCCCCCAATGGCCTGATCTGTCTGACCCCTCGGGTCTATTCGGGAGCCTGTTACCGAGTGAGCGGGCTCGCCCGACGCGGTTCATACAGCCGCAACTTGCTGCTGCTGTTGTAAAAGTCTTTGTGCTCAGGCGTTCACCAACAAGTCAAAGTCCTCTTATGACAAGGTGACCGTCGTGAGTCGTCTAGCTTCGTCCATCCTCTCGGATCAGTTGCATAAAGTTTCCACAGATGGCGCTAAATATGATCCTATCTAAAACTAGTCAGATGACGCTAGGAAGTACGGCACTGAGCTAGCTCACAGATGGACCTAGCGTTGACCGTCTGAACGCGTGACGCTTCGTCCTCCTCGGAACCTGCACGCACTCGCACAAACTCCCAAGAGGGTTAGCGACCAAACCAGGGAAGGGGTCCCCAGCTTTGGTAATCCGACACTCAAGTCAGTGGGGTGCTCACGAGAAAGTAGATGAACAATAAATGCACTGTAGATGGCCTACCTGCGTTGGAGACCACGAACCCCTATTTATAGTGAGGGCTTGGCTTGACACAGCATGAAGATGGTGCCCTGTAGGGGTAAGCCGTTTTTGACATTTGACACCTTACCATGTTTCAGCATGCCATCTCTGTACTGGTGTCAGGATTGGGAGCTTCGCAGGTACAAACCGTACGATACGCTGCCTACTCCTGCTGATTCTCTGACACCCGTACTTTGACAGCCAGAAGTAGGTGGGGTGCTGCTCCAAAATGAGGTTGGCTGACCGAGCGGGGCCTCGGTCGGTCGGCTGGCTGGATGGGTGCCTCCATATCAAATGGAAGGGCGGATGACTCGTCATCGCCGTTTGAGAAGACTAGGCGGGGCGTAGCCGACCGGCCATATCGGTCTCTTCAACCGGAGGTTTGGTCAATTATTGGAATCGAAGCTTGGGCTGTCTGCTGAGAGGCCGGGCGGATGGGCCCAGGGTCCGACCGATCAGCCTGGATTAACGTGGCTTCTTCCACCTTGTTATCCACCACGTTGTTCGCTTTTTAGAGGACCCACTCGACCTCACCGCATCACGTTGCATTGTTAATGTTGTTTTCTATCCGGTTGGATTGTAGGATGCTAGATAGATTAGATTCGATTAGAATGCCTTGCTTCATATCTCCATTATTGGTATGCTAAATGGGCAAAGGGTTTCGAATTTCAAGGGGATCATAGGCACGATCTTCATTTGTTTTCTCTTATAAATATCAGGATACACAAATCTTTTGATCTAACTAATAAACTCTCGGATTGCTAGCTAGGCATGCCTCTTTCTTTGTTCTCTTTATATAGATTCTCTAAGAATCTTTAATTACTTCAGTATTATCGGGACCGGACTTTGTCAGACAACTTCGATGCTTCTTAACGTGTGTTGATCTATAGAGGGGGCTTCACGATTAAATGACGTAGATTAGTCGGCGTGCCTCCAACAAGGCAGTAGGTCCGCTTATGTTGGTAGAAAAAGGTTTGTCATTAGTGTGCAAGAAGAAGACGGATTTTGGATGATCCAGATCGTGCAGTGGTAAAAGGTTATTTATTAGTTGTTAGTGTTGCTGTCTATCTGTCATTAGGTTAATACGGAGGAAGTAAATCATGAGTGACTACTAATCATTAGTGTAAGTAGTCGAAGGCATGAGGGAGAACATGTTAGAATGCGTTGAATTTCGCCCCTAAGACTTCATATGACAACCTCCTCTGCCTTAACTACTGCACCAAAGAGGACTCCAGATTGTGCAGTTCAAGTGGAAAAAAAATACGAATATGTTTGCCCCTAGTGTCCCTGTCAACTTATTTCAGGACCAACACAGAGGAGGTAAATCATGAATGACTATTAACCATAAATACAAATACTCTAGTTTGTACATTTCAAGCTTTGAGCTCCGCACCAAAATCTGTAATCATCCATATCTCATATCATTGATTAGACTTTTTAAATAGTTATTCAGGTATTTAAGATTTAAATTCTAATTACGAAGCACTACAGAGATTTTTCTCCTGTGATACTATAAATCTAAAAACTTTGAAATTGATGATCTCCAAAATTAATAAATAATTAAAAAAATCATAGTACAACTAAAAGTCTTAGGTGACGTTTAGTTTGAGAGGTAGGAATGAGAATGTGAATGAGTTTGATAGTAGACTGGAATGAGAATGAGTTTAGTCATTCGAATAATACTGTTTGGTTTAATTAGGTATGCTTACTTTTTCTTGAAATTAAAATTATTATTTTTTCTTTTTTATTATTTCTCCCATTTTTTTATTATTTATTTTATTTTTTTCTCTTTTTCCTAATTAAATAATTTTTTTGTCCATTTTTTCGCTATTTTTGTTTTTTTTTCATTTTTTATTTTTTTATTATTTATTATTTATTTATTTTTTTATTTATTATTATTTTTTTAATATTAAAAAATTATTTGTTTAATTTTTAAAATTATAAATTATAAATTATAATTTTTTTTATTAATTATTAATTATTAATTATTAATTATTATTTATTAATTATTTTTACTTTTTAATTTTTAATTTTTAATTTATTTTATTTGTTTTATTTTTTTTAAAATTTAAAATTTAAATTTTTTTTTAGTTTTTTTTTTAAAATTTAAATTTTTAAAGAAGAATGGAAATGAGAATGAAAATGAAACCCACATGTTGTATGAGTTTGGTGATTCCCAAATATTCATTCCCAAATCCACAATCTAAACACTATTATTTACTATCATTTCATTCTCTGATTCCTAAACCAACCAATCAAACGCCACCTTAGTTCATCTCTTTGGACTTTAGTCTGCACTTGTTATTTCCAAAACATAAATAATCAATGATTATTTAATTTCCCGAAGCTCTTGAGCATATTAAAAAAAACGAAACAACGTAGATAGTAGATTCAGCTAGTGGAGTGCCCACCAAAATTTCCTCCACCAGTTACCAAATACAAACTCACCCAGTCACACGCTGTCTCAAGTTCATGTGTTGCTTCATCTACTGCTGGAAGCGACTTTAATCCGTGACCTGCCATGTTCCACAGCAACGATTGGTTTTGTGAAAATTTTATATAATAGATCTAAAATTTGAGGGAAAAAAAAATCAGCCAGTGGATTCTCCCCACATCTTCAAGAGGTAGTCCTCGCAGCTGCTGCCGTCTATGTCTCTCGAGGAGGCCATCTTAATGGGCTGCTCCCTGGCTTCGCGCTTGAGGTTGTGCCGATACTCCATGGCTACTTGCTGGAAGGTCTCGAATTTGAACATGTTGATCTTGATCTTGGGCACCATGAGATCTCGCACGTAGGCAAAGGCGAGTTGATCTCTGGGGTTGAATGCCGCGAGCTCGTTGAAGAGGAGGCAGGAGAAGAGGCTGCCCTTCAATCCATGCCTTCTTAGTATCAGCGCAGTATTTGGAACGTCTAAAAAAGATAAGAAGATAGCACATGATTTTGTAATGTAATGTAATCTCGATTACAAAAGTTAATAAGTTTTTATAATCTCGATTACAAAGTAAATACTATATAATTTGAATTACATTATAATTCAAATTTAATATACCAAAAATACTCCTAACTTATCTCATCAAACCACACCCTAACAAATTCGTCGACACCACTTCCCTCGCCGCCGCCCTCTGCCACCCGGCCGCCCGCTGCCGGCCTTCGACCGCTGGCAGAGGTAGATATTTTTATCATTTTATAATAATACGAATTACATTTCTTATAAAAAAGAATGAATATCCAACAAAAAATACAATCATCCCTATAATCAAAGATTACATACAACATCAGCTGGTAAGTGGCCTGGTGTTGCCACCAAGATTACATACAACATATTTCCAAATGTAATAATGTAATTCATATTACATGTTTATTACATTACAAGCTTGATTACATTATACCCAACCAAATATAGCCTAATTGTTGACAGCCTTAGCTAGAATCGGCGAGAGAAACTGCTGCTGCTATGGTTGTGGTGGCTGGGGTGCAGAGCGGAGACGAAGGGAAATAGGGAACGAGGAGAGCCGGTCGGCGACGTATGGAGGGTGTGCGTGGCAACAAAGAGAACAGATGGCAATTGCCGGTTCATACGTGTGGGAGAAACCCACGGGAGGAGAAGAAAAAGGAAGGAAAAAGTGGGAGAATAAAAAAACTAACAGAAGATACTTGTTTTAGAGCATAGAAGACAGACATAGTTGGACAATCTAAATTGAGTGGTTATTCTATATATATCTTTTCTTTAATGAAATCATTTAGAAACACTAACTTATCATCCATTTAAAATAATCAAAATTCTTTTTGAGTGGCATTTGCTAGAAGCATCTAGATGGATTCTTGATGAATTACGAGGGCAGAAGTCTCACCATAATCCAAACCTGCAACTTGTTGAACTCTTGGGCTATTAATCTTACTTTATTTTTTTACTATGGTTTCCTTATCATCCAATTTATTCCTAAAAATTTATTTTGTGTCATTAATTATGTTCACTTAATTAAGGTCTTGGAACTAAGTCCTATGCTTAACTTCTATCAAATTTATCTAACTTGTCTTGCATATATAGCAAATATCCAATTTGGCTCAAACAATATTTCATCTATGATTTAGGCACAATCTGGGAAATTAATGTAATTGGTTTTCTAAATTTCTAAAATAAGATATAGTTCTCCTTGTGAAATGTCTCCTAATCCTATGTGTCTGAGCGAGGTGTGATAGTTACATATTCAGGAGTTTATACATGTTCAGTTATTTCATGTTCTGGGGTTGGTTCATGTTTTGATGACTTTCCACTTTATCATCCCTTGTTCCCTTGATTATTGCCTCTCAAAGTTTTTTTTTTAATTTACGATCAATTTTTTTTAAAATCCATATTAATGAACAATTTCCTAGGTTGTGTTTGTAGTTTCATCAAATGCAAAGATTTCTTATCTTTGAGAAATCTCTTTATTGTATACTCTATATGGGTGGATCTGCCACCTCAACGCTCCCCTCTAGAGCTGGCCCCATGGTTTGGAGAGAGATAAATTTAGGTACAGGCGGGAGTTGTATACTCGCTCTATTAGTAGATGAATATCCAACTAAAATTTCCTCATTTACTTTAGCTGAAATTTTTTCTAGATGATCCTTGGTATTAAGATATAATCCTTACAACTAAACACCTTAAGTTGTTTAATTGTATGATTTTTTTCAGACAAAAGTTCATAGTATCCTAAAATCCTATGCAAGTAGGCTCTATTCTGGACATACTATGCAATATGCAAGTAGGCTCTAGTCTGGATATACTATGCAATATTAATTGTCTCGACCTCAAAATAACAAGGTAGTGAATCTTCAATTAGCATAGACCTTCATTATTTACTCTTTTAAAGAAGCTAATTACATTTCAAAAGTATTATCCTTATGTTTTATAAAGTGTATCTATGATAATCTAGTGTAACCATCAATTATTACCAAATAATATTTATTACCTTTTAAATATAATATTTCATGACTACCAAATAGATTTAGATGTTAAAGTTTAAAGGGGATGAAATGCTAAGTTTTTACCTTTATGTGTAATCCTCATGTTTGCCTTCTTGACATGCATCACATAGCTTAACTTTATGTTATCATATTTTTGTTAGATCTTTCATCAAGTCTTTCTTGGCCACCTTTGAGATTTGTCTCATGTGTCTGTGTGCTAGCATCTTGTGCCACAACCAGACTCTTTTATACCTACCACCTTAAGTTCTCCTTTGTTTTCAAAGGATATAATGCCCATGTCCTTGTACTTAAAGGTGATAAACTTCCTTAAAGCATTTACTGTTCAACATCTCAAATTGCTTCTCACCTATTCAAACATGAAAACCAAAGTCTTTTGATACCCAAAATACGTGGGGTCCGATTAAATTAACCAGATAGTGTTTAGGTACCTAAGCCTTGCGATTCTATTCCTTAATATACCTCTGGTAACTCTAGTAATTATTTTAGTTATTAAAGATGTGTTTCTACAAATTTAAAACACAGAAAACTCCTTTGGCTTCGGCTTGTATCCAAGGTCAACCTTGCTATAGATGACCTATTGATCCTCTAATATCATATTTGAAACTTGGAACATACTGTTCTAAGTTTTTCCTAAAATATTATATTTTCAATCTCAATGAGGAATTCTCTTTTTCAAGCTTTTCAACTTGGAATAAGCTTTCCTCTTGATCCTTGCAAGTAAAGGATAAGGAGGTCTCCCCCTTAATGTCTTAAGGAGAGACTCGACCTTTTCCTTCTATAGCTAGCCAAAAGATTAGTCAAACGAGCGATAGTTTCATATAGTTTATCTAACTCGAGAGAAATTACCTCATCATTGCTAGATGGTGATTCCTATGTGCATTAATATGAATCTTCCTCCTTACTAAATGTTTCATCTTGTGAGTGATCGAGTCCTTCCATCTTGCTCATGCTTATGTCTTCCACTCCATCTAGGCCACGAAGGCTATATATGTTAAGTTACCTTGCAAACTTCCTCTTCATCCGATGATTCCAAAGATGTGCCATCCTAGGTAGCCTTAAGGGTCTTCTTCTTGGGCTTCTCTTCTTGTCGGGCTTCTCTTCTTGTCTAGAAATTCCAATTTGTAATGTTCTTTTCTGTTGCACTCAAAACATGTTACATTAGGTTTTGATTTAAATATGTACCTTTTGATCATTCCTCTGGTTCTTAGAAGATTTCTTTTATTGAGGTTTTTGTTTCTTTTCATCATCTTTTGACAAAGTTAATCATCTCACTCATGCTCCAACTTGGGATGAGACTTCCTTCTCCCCTTAGTTCCTTGTTATTAAGGCAATATACACTTTTCTTTTTGAGCTCAAGGTTAATTTGCTCATGTAATTCATATTCATAAAATAACTCATCTAATTTAATAATTCCCCCATGGATAACTAAAAGATAATTCAGGGAAAAGCTTGAATGCATACCTTATTAAATCTTGATCTTCTTTCTTCTCCACTCATTCTCCAAATGCACGGAGTCCCTGATGATCTTCTTGAACCTTTTATGGAGATGACTCAAGATTTCACTCTTTCATGATTTACTTTTGCATTTGACTTAAGATTAAATAATGTTTAATTAGTTATATATGTTTCATATGTACCTCACTAATATAAATCTAAAAGTACAGGTGAGAAAAATATCTTACAATGTTCAATAACTGGGAATTAAATTATAGATATTTAAGAGACTATACAAACACCCAGTCATTGCATCATAGCCCAAGCATTGCAAATAGAGCACTTACTGCTATGGGAGTTGAGTGGATTACATGAAAATTGTTGATGTCTCATTAAAATGTCTTGGTATTTATAGAGCAGAATTTTTTTTCATCAATTGTGTCTTTCATGAGGATTGTTCATTTGTTACTAACCGAGTGCTTTAACCCCTTAGTCATTTAGCGGGTATATATTATTAAAAAAAAATTCTCTCACCCGCTAGCCACTTGACGGATGTATGTCTTCAGAAAAAATTTCTCCCATCCCCTAGCCATTTGGTGGTCGGTTATAAGTTGATTTTGTAATTTATCTCCTTTCACATAATTTAGAGATGAACTGTGAGAGATGTCTAAGATGAGCATAATCACCTTTTGCTATAATTTATTACTGATCGATTGCTTTAACTTCAATTGACTCAATCTACCTATGAGCTGACTCAACCAAATCAAAATATGACATGCCATCTACATAACTTGGATCTAAACTATGTCATCAATTGACTATTCATCTAACATCAGTCAATTGATCACCTTCAATAGATTAAGGTCAAAAGCTTCAACTTCTCGAGATCATATCTAATTTAACAATTACAATAATTTAAATTTGAATCATCAATCAACTAAACGAAAAATAGTGACACGTTTATCACAAGTCTTAGTCAATTAGACAAGCAAGCAATTAACAAAGAGTTATATATAATCACTCAATTCACATATTAACTTTGACCCTAAAATGCCCATTTCCTAGTCAAGTCTTTCCTAAATAAGAAAATTATCATCATTCAAAATATACATAATTCTCTTACATCTCATATGCCAAAAGATTACCACTTTCTCACCCTGAACCCATTGGTAATTCTGGCCTACTAAGGTGTTACTTTCAAGTCTTCTTTTATTTATTATGTATCTAATTTATTTTCATCTATTAGGGCTTCATCTATTTTTTGTTGGACCTTTATAATTGTTAACAGTTATCATTTTTTTTTGTCAAATATTTAATCAACTTTAACTCATTTAAAGTTAAACTAATATGTATTGAATCATTCCATTTTTTGTCTTCTTTTATTTATTTATTATGTATCCAATTTATTTTGAATTAGAATTTCATCAGACTTTTTGTTGGACTTTTATATTTGTTAACACTTATAAATTTTTTTTGTCAAATATTTAATCTTAAACTAATATGTATTGAATAATTTTATTTTTTTTATAATTCAGATATCTAGGCATTGACTTAGTTAATCGGAAGGTGATGATTTTTCTCTTAGTTAGTCCATCAGATGATAAATCTAGAAGTACCAACGGAACATGTCCAAAAGTCAACTTCCTAGAATTTTCATTTTATTGGAGAAAAATACTATACGGTTAGTGGTGCAGTGGGTCATCTTATTATAGTTGATTGTGGTGCATGCTAGTCTTCGCCACCTTCGCTCCTTTCTTCCGGTCCTCATTCGCGTCTTTATTGGTCTCCTGCCTCTCTCTTAGGTATAGCTTCACTAGGCAAAGGCACGACTGAACGCAGCTAGTATGAAAAAAAACTACTAGTGTAGCAGCGTGGCAGGAGCAGTAGGAAGAGTGTAGCCGGAGCTCCCACTTCTTGACACTGAGCGGATAATTGGCGTCTTCTTCTCTAGCGCACCTTTGCCGAGATTCTACTATATTGTAATATTAGTGTTAATAAAATTAAATCTCTACATTTAACACACAATCTAAATACAGTAAATATAGTTCTTGTGAAAGGGTTGAGTTGGCTAGTACGGTACAGAATTGCTACCATAGGGAAAGAGCTTGAATCTCGACAAAGCTGAGAAAAAGAATTCCTCGCTGCACTTGCAAACTACAGCTTTCCAATTTACCTTCTCACGTATGGTCGTGGAGCCAACCATGTTAGATCGCTAGAATGATAAATTCCACCTTTTACTATCATAAATACAATAATATAAATTTGACTCTAGATCTTTATCAACTATATTAAAACTATATAATAAGCTTTGAACACTTATTACTCAGCTATTCAAATTTGTTTTTTTTTTCAGGTTAATTTTGCCCCTTATACCCTAATATTAGTGTCTCTTCAGCAGTATCTTTCCTTCGCATGTAATAAATGATATATCTCTATTCCGTTACCATCCCCTATAGTAGCCTGATATGAATGGAGTTTCTGAGGAAAAAAAACTCTGTTTGTAATTAGAACTTTTTGATTTATCTAGGCAAAGTTGAGGAAAAAATTTCCTTTCTACATTGGCCAACTACTGTTTTCCAATTTACCTTCTTACATATGGTCATAGGGCCAACCTTATAAGACCGCTAGAATGATAAATTTTACCTTTTTACTATCATAAATACAATAATATAAATTTAGCTCTAGATCTTTATCAACTATATTAAAACTAATAAGCTTGAACACTTATTACTCAGCTATTTAAACTTGTTTTTTTTAGGGTTAATTTGTCCCTTATACCTCAATATTAGTGGCAAAAGGTGAATCGCTCGTCCCCAGCATCCCCGTCGACCCTCCCAGAGCCAACACGGAGGAGGTAAACCACGGGTGGCTACTAGCCATAAGTACAAATGGTCAAGACATGGAGGAGGTATATACTCGGACGTACCGAGATTTGACCTCTAAATCTCATATGATAAATTTATATGTCTTAACTATCACACCACTTCGAGGAAATTTTATACCTCAATATTAGTGTCTCTCGAGCAGTATGTTTCCTTTCTATGCAATGAATGATATATCTCCCTCCTGTTGTCATCCCCTACAGTAGGCTTATACGAATGAAATTTCAGAGTAAAAAAAACTCTTTCTGTAATTATACGGTCAGAGTCTGATAATTTATATAATTAATTATTTCGATAATTATGAATATTGAAAATTCCACCGAAAATGACGCAGTGATTAACAAATAAGGTAAAAAAGCGTTTCAGATCTCAGACTCCACGTCTTCCTCCCTTCCCTATCGGAGATTTAGGCCTTACCAACGTAGACTTCCGACAACTCCTCCGGCGCTTATTTTCCCCTTGGCGGATGGAGGCTATCAGGAAGCAGGCTTCCAAACTCAGGGAGCAGGTAGCCCGACAGCAGCAGGTAATCCATCTATTTGGAGCTTTTTATCGCTATTCCTTCCCTCATTCGTTTTGGGCGGCTTGCTTTGGTTCGCCTCTAGGGGCTTTGGATTCAAGCCGATTCACTGTATCTAGGGCATCCATTGACTCATCGAAGTCAAATAGTTACCTCTTCTTTTCCAATCTCTTGTTTTCGTGTATTTAACCTGCTGAAAGAAATCGAGGGAAGGTCGCGTTTACTCATCGCTGCGTATTGTTGGTTGAGGCCTTCTTTATTTCTTTTTTCATGGCGGTCCAGTCATCATGGCGTGATTGAATGAAGTTGGGAGTTAGGAATGTTACCTTTTTTTTTTTTTTAATGTTTTTATTGGTGCTTTTTTTTTTTTTTTTTTCTAGAAAAGCCCCTTTGTGTTCTAGCTAACAAGAAAATGAATGTTCATAATTTGTTATGATCATATCCAAAATGTTAATCTCGATGAATGGGCAATGATTATAAAAGAAGAGTACACTACCTTATTGGAGTTATTATTTCATATATTTCAAGGTTATAATCTGGAACAATCTGTGTTCCATGGGACTCTATAACTACATAGAAAAATGTGGTATGCATTTATTTCCCTTAATTCTACCTAGCAATTGAAATCAGGAATGGTAATTGCTAATAACTAGTCATTTGTAAAGAAGGGGTCATGACTCAGAACAATATTCTTACTCTCTAATCTCTATCCTTGCCTTGTTTTTTGGTGCAAGAATACAAAACTGTATATGGTAATTCACAATTATATGTTATATCTACCAAGTTGCACCTCTTTGTAGACATCAAAATTTTTTAAATACTCATTGATTGTTGATTTTATTTACTTATTAGTTCTTACCTCAGTTTTTTTTTTCTCTTTTCTTTCTGCCAAAATTCATGTGGTCATGTGAGAATTCTATTCTAGTTGCTTGAAGAATCAATTATTAGACTGTTGTTCTTTAAACTTTTTCTGTCTTTTGTTGCAGTGACTTCTTTGTTTAACTGAACATAATTTGCTTTTTGTGAAATGATTTATAGCTTCTCGTGGATTTATCTAGACTTTCATAGGGACCACTTCATAAATTCAACATATGCTGCAAAATTTTCATACCAACTACAATAGATTGGATACCTACTGATAGCATGTTGAAGATATGTAACATCTTTCTTTGTTTCAACAGGCAGTTTTCAAGCAATTTGGAGGTTCTGCATATGGAAATTCTGATAATGCATTTGCAGATTCAGCAGCATATCAGCAGCATCATAAATTAGAAAAGCTTCATTCATCAACCCGTGCTGCCAAGGTTGGAAATTGGAATCTTTTATTTCTTTTCTTGCCCCATTTTTGCATATTTCCTTTTTGGGTAAAAGCCTCTGAATCATTTTTACAGCATTTTCAAAGGGATATAGTGCGTGGTGTGGAAGGTTATATTGTTACGGGATCCAAACAAGTTGAAATAGGTAATTTTTAAAGTTGTTTGTATTTCTTCCTCCTATTTATTCATATTTATTATTATCATTATTTATCTAGGCAATAAATTGTCTGAAGATAGTCGAAAATATGGTGCCGAAAACACCTGTACTAGTGGGAATACACTATCAAAAGCTGCTTTATGTTATGCTAGAGCTCGTGCTCAAATGGAAAATGAGCGGGGCAATCTATTGAAAGCTCTTGGTACCCAGGTCTGTGAATCAGCTATTCCTTGTCTATATCAATTATTTCATGCAGTTCTCATGTGAATGATGGCTGATAGAAGGCATCAAACTTGTTGGTCCGTAGAAGTCAGATAGCTTCTTCATATATATATATATATATTTCCATTTCTATAACAATGTGGTTTTATGAAACCTTTTCCTCCTTTCTACTGTGAATGTAAAGGTTATAATCTATTCACAATCTTTATTTTCATCCTTACGGATTTTATTCTTTTGACTACTCACCATCTATCTATCTGTGCATTATTCATAGGATATGCCTGAACTTTTTTTTCTTGTGTAAACTTCAAGTGAAATTAAATTTTGGTCAAGGTGATGCTCCTAATTGATTATTGTTATTTATTTTGATTTCTGAATACATGTGCAGCCAGCAATTCTTTCTTGCTTTTCCCTCCTTTTTTATATCAGTGTTCTGATAAAAAAAAACTGTTGACAAATGGTTCATAGACAAGTGAACGTGCTTTGGATATTTTCTCCAAGGATGCTTAGGTAGCAAGTTAACCAAATAAAGGCTTTTGAAAAAAAATCTCAAATATAGAAGGAACTGCACATTCTAATTTGAGGCTAAGTCTTTGTCAAGTACTGCACATTCTAATTTGAGGCTAAGTCTTTGTCAAGTAGGTTTATTTAATGAAGTCATAAAGACATAAAATAAGCACCAATAGTCCTGCCTTTTTTCACACATGTATCAGAACCTATAATTACCCAATTTCAGTTCAGGATACCTTTCTCAGATAGTTTTATCTGGGTTTCTTTTGGATATATTATTCCTAATCATGAATAACAAGTGTTAGTCAAGTTTTATGTCCTCGGCGAGATTTATGGTTATCAGCATTAAAGTGCAGTTTGGACCGGTCCAGGCAGGTCTTGGGGTCGAGTCTAGTTCTAAGGCATGGTAGCTGAGGCTTAATCAACATATCTCGTAGGTCTCTGAAGTGCAAGGCTTGCGCCTAGCTGCGCTTCACGCTTAATTGAGCGAAGCGCTCACTTTTAACAACTATGAACTGGGTCAACGAGCTCGTGGACCCTGTCCGACCTGGGTCAGGTCTAGTTCTAAGGCATGGTAGCTGAGGCTTAATCAACATATCTCGTAGGTCTATGAAGCGCAAGGATTGCGCCTCGCTGCGCTTCGCGCTTAAGCGAGCGAAGCGCTCGCTTTTAACAACTATGAACCGAGTCAACAGGCTCGTTGACCCGGGTTCAGGCAGGACCTGGGGTCGGGTCTAGTTCCAAGGCATGGTAGCTGAGGCTTAATCAACATATCTCATAGAAAGGTCTTCGTGCTAAGGAGGAATTAGAGGAGATCAGTGTGGAATATTGGAAGGGGTTGATCAACCATCAGATTAGCACATATCTTTGGGCACGGGCCAACAAGCTAGCTGAGGCAGAGCATCTATTCCTATGGCAACGAACTAAGTGCATATATGAAGAACAACGACCATTGTATAATGTTCTTTCATGATCTTGTCAAGTACAATAATAAACGCAACACCATTGTGGCGATCACAAAGGCATTCGGTGAATGCACAACAAGTTTACTAGAGGTCGTTGTAGAATTCGTTGGCTATTACAGGAGTCTATTGGGGACAAGTGTATCTTGTGCCAATTTGGATGTCAAAGTGCTTAGAACAGGCTCGGTAATCAGCGAGGTCCAATAGTAGGGCCTCATCCAACCTATTACTCCGGAAGAGATCATGAAGAGGTTCTTTGATATTTGGCAGACAAGGCTCTAGGCTCTAGGCTCTAGGCTCGGATGGATGAGACAAAATTTTACAAGGTGGCATGGGAGACAGTCGAGCTCGATTTAGTGTGAGCCCGATTTGCATCAAGTAGTCTTGGAGTTATTTTCCTCTAGCCACTTGCTGAAATAATGGAATTACGTGCTCATCTTGTTGGTCCTTAAATTTGTCCATGCTCTGAGTGTCACGCACTAACGGTCGATAATGTGCTGCATGGTTGTGTACAAGGTAATCTCCAAAATGCTGGCAGCAAGGTTGACAACATACTCGATCCAGTCAGGCTACCTTCGTTCAAGGATGATCAATAGTTGAAAACATACATCTTGTGCAAAAATACTAAAGGAAATGGGTATCCCCACGATGTGGCTCAAAGCGGATCTTCAAAAGACGTTTGACACAGTAGACTGGACCTTCTTGAAGACTACCTTGCAGGGCTTTGATTTTTTACAACTCTACATGGATTGGATCGTTGAATGAGTTACTACCACTTCCTTTTCGGTGGGCATTAATGGAATAGTATACGGACACTTCAAGGGAGCGAAGGCCTCCGACAGGGCGACCTCCTTTCTTTGTTGTTGTTTGGGCTTTGCCTTGAGGTGTTTTTCAGATTTCTTCGGGTTTCTATGTTGCGACTGGGGTTTCATCATCATCTATCTGACACTGGAGCAGGTTGCTACGTTGTTCACTGATTGGTACGCGCAAGATCAACAGGGACTTTCCAAAGCCTATGACTCGGTGCATAGCCATGGGCCACCGTCGTTTGGAAGCCTTACCTCATGATGTGCCCGTTATGTCAAAGGATGGATGAGACACTTGATCACACCTTCTTCCCGTGTTCGATTAGCATGGTCCTATAGGCCAAAGTGTCGACATGGCTGGGAATGCTACAGGAGATGAGTACAGCAAGGGTAATGCTAGGGTCCTCAAGAGGGCATTCTGAGGGAGCTGCCATCTCACTAAGGCATGGTGTTTGGCTATGCTGTGTATAGTATATCAAATATGGCAAGTTAGGAATCCATGTAATTTTGATGACGATGTGCCAAGTATTGATAGGATGTTTGTTCATCAAGATCCCAACATATATGTTTCAATCTTTGAACACCTAATATGTACATTCTTTTCTTGACTCCTTAATAGTATTTACCTTATAAAAAACACCAAAACAATAGAGTTTATTGTTCTCGATACTCTCTTCTCTACCATGTTGCCTGGTTCTGTGTTCTTGCCGGTGGTTTTCCTTTGTTGCTATGCAAACTCTTGTTTTTGTAATTCTCTGTGATTTTTTTACAAAATGCTATTTTAAAAATTATCAGGACTCTTACATATCAGCGATCCCTATTTTTGATATTTTGTTCCTTTTTTTTATCTTAGTTGTTGATTTCCTATTATTGCTGTGCTTGTACACATGCATCAGTTCTCTACTGATGATATGCTGTTCCATTTATTGAGATTTGTGAGTAAGAAGGCATGAGAATGCTATGTGAGACGTGCTGTGAGATTGCTTTAGAAGTTCATTGGTCATGCGAACATCAAATTTGAAAGCTTTCTGCCACTCTGAACAATCCTACATGCTCTAAATGTATACTGATCATATCATTTCTCATGATCTTTCCTTGCCAGGTTGCAGAACCATTAAGAGCCATGGTAATGGGTGCTCCCTTGGAAGATGCTCGACATCTTGCCCAAAGATATGATAGGATGCGCCAAGAAGCTGAAGCTCAGGTAGTACTGTTGCAAACTAGTTAAATTATCTTCTATTCCTTTTTCTCTGTATATGTATTATGCATTTACCAGTATATCATCCGCATTTTATGAAGCTTTGGTTATGGAATATTTTTATTCTTTTTTGTCAAATCGTTGTCTGTATCTCAAGTTTTTATTTATTGACTCTATAATTTTTCAATCTTTGTCAAAAAGCTTGATATCAACAAGGATGCAGACACTGCTAAATATGCTTAGATAAGTTAAATTTGTTATCATACATAAAGTTGTAACTGATTTGCATGCATTTCTTAGTTCCTAGTGCCTCCCAAATTGCATGTATGTATATATAGCATTTCAATGTATACAAGTAATATCTTTACTCTTTATGCCATGAAAAATTGGAGATAGAAAAATAGAGAGAGAGAGAGAGAGATAGAAATAAGGCAGCATAGAGGTGATTGAGTGATTCTCTCATACTTTGGAGAAAAGAAATATATAGAATTTTCTTCCCACACCATTTCTTTGGAGGATTTTATAGGAAAAATTAACCATTATTTTATCATTCTTATTTTTCAAAAACTTTAATAATAAAAATAATGAGAAGGAAAATATAAAAAGATGTTTTAATGTTTTTACAATAGTTAAATCGGTCTCATTGACTCATTTGTAAATGGAAGACAAACATTTATCTCTCTATCTTTCCTCCCTTTAAATTGTCTTCAAAGAAATGGAGAATTTAGAAATCCCACTCACTTCTCTCTCCACTATGTTTTTTTTTTGCTAGTGTTCCATTTGCGGTAGGAAACACATTGCATGATTAATAGTTGTCATGCACCAAGTAATCCCTCTTCCCAAGGCTATGAAAATTCACTTTGAAGATGCAACACTTCCAATATCCACAACTACATCATAGGTAAAGCACTTGTATTGACTCAAAGGGGTCTTTCAGTAATATTGCAGTAGGCCATGTGATCCCCTAGTTAGACATTAACAATACTAAATGTAACACACCCTTCATATCCCTGGATTCATATAATACCCCAATTAAGCATTGGTAGCTCAGATCGTCATGTATATTTCTGAAGATGCGTGATTACTAATTAGGCATTGTTTGCCTAAGTCGTCATACACTCTATAGTAACCTTGAAGTCATATGATATTTTAGTAGACACTAATAACAAAAAATCATTAGGCACCCTGCGATTAGCACTCAAAGACACTCCAATCATTGACTAAAATCTCTTGGATGATTCCAAGATGCATGTAAGTCCTCCCACTATACGTAACTCATCTTATGATCTAAGTATAGCCATTATACTATAGATTCTTCATGTTTGTGTAAAATGTCTGCATGTTAAATCGAGGAACATATGACCATATAAATCTCTACATCATTCTTGATGGAAGAAATAGCATCATTACACATTCTCAATAAAAGATAATAAAGGTAACTAAACATATATCATGTAAGCATGATTAAGAAGGTAAGCATGCTATTGATATGTATAATCCAACACATATAAGCAAAAAGTTACCCATATCATTATGTTCTAGAGTCCCGCACAAGTAAGCAACAAAACAAGCAATGAACCAAAAAAATGGTAAAGTGGTCTTTATCATCTTATATTATCATCTAGAGTCACTATGAGTTGTTATTTCTAAAGGTAAGGCCGTCATTCATGGGTTAGGACCTAAAGTAGTCAACTAAGATGGTGAGGGCTTACTCAACAATCTCTTTCCTTAGGTATACCATGGTAAAACTTTCCTTCTTAGTTTTTAGAATCCGGTACGATTCACTCATTATTCTCATCGTAAGTCTCTCTTCGATACATGCACAATCGGACATCACTTACACCGCTTATGCGTCCAAAATCCACCTCCTTGCTGGATGCCGCTAATGCAATCCTTGACGGCCATGTTGACGAACCTTTGTGGAGTGACACCATCGCCCCTTTGATGCTCAAGTCAGGCTCTGACAATGACCTTGACCGTCTAGGCGGTTGAATTTTTTATATTATTTTTTATACATAACATTATAAATAGTTAGTATGTAATATGTATAATTAAATCATGTTTATGGATAAATAAGCTTCATACAATACAATACAATACAATTTATATAAGGGACAAATAAATATATAAATGCAACCAACAAGATAATTAATAAAGATTGGTCACCATATTAATACTAAAAAAGTAATATCATTACTTTTACCAAAAGACTAAGTTTAAAATTCAAAGTTTCAATCCATAACAAGTCAATAAGGACCAGACTAAACATGACTAATATTCTAGATCATGCACCATCAACTACTCCATAATCCTCTCATCATTATACTCAAAAATCAACATCTTCATTGTCTTCTGATGTATCTAAATCCTCATCAAGTTCTCTAATGGGGATATTCCTTGCACTTCTCCTTGGTTGTAGTACTTCATCTGCTCCCGAACCCATCTCGACCTCATCTTCATCACCACCATTAACAAGCCAACCTTGAGTTAGGATATAAGCAAATCTCTGTCCATTTCTCTCTTCTTCATAAGATTGATGTTGAATTTGACATATACAAGATTATTCAATCTTGATGTCTCGAGCCATTCCTCTTCTTAGTATGTATTTAAACAATTAGAAAATTATTAAAAATAAAGGATAAATAATATAATTTATGAATTACTAACTTACCCATTCAAATTGGCTCCAATTTTTTTCACACCCGGATGAATTGATTGTTAAATCTCATTGCCATTTCTTGTAAGTTTGGAGTGTCACCACCAGATAATTAGACCACCATCCAACTGAAAAAAGGAAAGAGGAAAAAAAAAAAAAAAAAAAAAAAACCAAAAAATAGGTAAAAGAGACATGTATGTAAGTGAATAGAAATAAAGGAAAGAGATCTACCCGGATCAAAGTTATGATACACATCCACCTTATATGCCACACCTGCCGTTTTTCTTCTAAAATTTCCGGATCTACTCTTATACTTCAACAGATCATCATTAGAAATGATGGATTGCATGCCCTCGAACTCATTTATAACATTGGTGTCATTTTCTTTGTTTGGATCTTTGAAGTAAAAAATTGAATTCAACAAGCGACATAATGCAAAGGACTATTAAGTTTACCCTTAAACTTCTCCTCGATAATTTCTTCTTTTTTGAAAGCCTTTCTAATATCTTCCTTTGCTTGTTTAAGTGCACCCAAGAAAAAAGCCTATTGAGGGCATATGTCAACAAGACATAAAACTTTCACTAAAGGGGTGAAGACATTCGAAGCCAAAGAAACACCATTTCAAAAAGAGATACTTGTTACCATGGTCTTCGCTGTTTTCCTCTTCACACTACTCAATTTTGTTTTGATCCACTCGTATGTAAACATAAGTCTCAATTAATCTTTGTTGTCTTTGAGATTTTCTAAGGTCAAAAATAAAGTAGCAACTCTAGTCACCTCAGGCCTCACAATATTCCTCGTCTTGGTATATTTCCTAGTAATAGCCAAAGTTTTATGATGTGCATAGATGAACATTGTTAGGGCCTTCGCTTTCTCCGTCGCTATATTATTTGTCGCATATGCCACAATACTTGAACATGTTGAGGCTCGATTTCATTAATGTATTTCTCCACAAACTCGAAGATGTAAGCCCTGGTGTGTGTCTCGATTCTTCAGTAGAACCAAGGAATGAAGTGTCTAGTTTGCAATTAACATATTCATAATGCTTTTGCTCTTGCGATTCGTCTATGTATCATTCATAATTTAATCCTCTCAACTTCTTGCTTCAAAAGTGATTCTCTTAGAAGATATTTGTTAGGACCTGTGCGAGCTGGAGAGATGAATAGCTCTAATCGTTTCATCGATTGACCTTGTGCTCGTCGTTTGAATGTGCAGCGGAAACTTGAATCCAAAACTGGCTACATGCACAACTTCAAGATTTATTTGGTATCCGTCTCTTAGGTGACTAATCCAAGGCCTACTCCTAGTAATCTCCCTCTACTATTAACTTTCTCTTTTTTGGAAACCTTCCGGAGGTGGAGAAGCCTCTTACAATAAATTCTTACCAGAACAACAAGAAAACAAGAATGCAAATACAAATAAAAGTGAAAATAACTTTACATAATGATATTTGCTTTGCTTGCTATTTTGTCGTATTGGAATGCTTCTTGATGGTTGGAAATGAACCAACACTTGGCCTCTAACCTCGCAAGAACCGGTCTCATCAAATCTTCACGAAACTCTCTTTTATAGGTTTGCATTCAGACTTATTTCTACCCACCAATCGATTGGTAGTCTTCACCAATCAATTGCCACGTTAGATCTGACCATTTAAACTTGTAGGATGACCATTTTTTACCTTACAAATCGATTGGTGAGGCTAATTGATTCAGAAGCATTCTGTTAATTGGAAATAAGATTGGTAAGTAGTAAAAATATTGATGTATGAATGAATTCTGTTTCGTACCAAAAAAAAAAAAATTGCCTCATTCTGATATCCGAGTCAAGAATTATAGCTTTCCGAAGCTTGCTCCCTCATTGCCTAGTATCCGATCAACCTTGACCTACCGAAACTTTACGCATCTAAAAACTTTACACACCAAAGTATGAATGAGGGTTTTCTAACTTAAACCCTCTATTCTCCTCCTTTAACACACATCAAAAAACTTCTCAAGATCCATTCATCTTAAACTTCCAACATCACAATGGAGGTTCCTTACCTTCCATTGTCTTCAATGCTCAACCTTGAACATACACCTATTATCCTTCTTCTCAATCATTCAAATTTCTCCTTTTCATTTCCAACTCATGCCTTTAAGATAGACCTCTCTCTCAAAGAATGCTCCAACTTTAGTCATTGAACCAACAATGATTTTGAGTTTCTAAACCTTTAGAAAATATTGAATGTAATCCTTCTCAAATCCTCATTCTCCTTTTACCATCCCTTTTCATATTGTCATCAAGAAAATCACCTTGGAATGCTTATCCATGAATATCGGAGGGTTATGGATAGTTAAGAACTCTAAAAATGAGGTTTAATGGCAGAAATAAACTCATTCCAGCAAAAAAAAAAAAAATAAAAAAATACAGCTACTGGTTGATTGGTATTGGTGGGCTGAAAACCTAAAATTTCGATTGTCAAACCAAATTTTAGAAGTGTATAAGTAATTCTACGATTTTCGAAAAATCACAATTTCATATAGACATTACTTATGTCAAATTCTACTAGAGAAAAATAGTTTTTTTTTTTTTAAAATACATCTTGTTTTTAAAGAATGGTACCAAGTTAGAAACCATTGAAAACTCACTCTAACTTTGTATCTAACTAATCAATGGTGATTCCTATCCACAAATAGATTTCACCAAGGTTTTCCAAGACAATTTTGAAATGGTTTTCAAACGTAATTTCCAACCATAATTTATGAGCTAAATGTTCATGATTTGCATATTAGCTTTCCCCATGATTGGTCATGTAAAATCCATTAGTTTGATGAAACTAAGCTCATTTTGATATATAAAATTGCATTTTGAACTTAGTTCATTATCCTAACATCTCACTTATGTTTAATGTGTTTCAACACACGCAAGTTATCCTATGATCTTGTGAGATGTAGAAAAGGTTTTCCCTAAATCAAGGGATCATGCATCTCTAACTAAACATTTTAAATTTGACCATTCTATCTAAGATGTCAAGCAATGCCAATTTTGTCCCTAAGTTCCAAGAATTAAAATAATTTAGGTTAATTCCATAACTATATGGAACTCTGTGGTACGATGACACATTCTCCTTGGCTTTGAGTTTGTATCTTAAATCTTTCTTGCCCTTGAATGAATGATTCTTGCCTATCTAAGCCTAGATTTTTATCTGAACCTTTAACTTTATTTGTCATTTCCTTGAGGGTGTTTTTTAATTTATTAAGTCTAAGTCATTAATCCTTGACTTTTCTTGAATGCCTTGATCAATTTTCTTTCTAGGCATATGTATAAATTTTTTAGGGTTCTTGCCTAGATTGTTTTTATCCGTAGATTGGATAGGTCTACCATTAAACACCCTAAACTTTTCACTATGTTCATGAAAGTTAGCACCAAGATGATAAAATCTATTTCTAACATGGTTAGTATATTAAAATAAAGAAATACTATTAACTAATGGTACCTCGGATCTTGCCTCAAATGTTCCCTAAACTTGTTCTCCCTCCTTTGTTCTTACTCGAAAGCCTTACTTTTTTTTATTGCAAGAAACATATAATGTGCTCTTTGCCCTTTCATATCAAGGTTTTGACTTCCTTTGACTTCTCTCTCACCTTGGGTGCTAACTTTGTCTTTTTCTTTGTCAAGTTAGAATATTTGTTCTTGTAGTGTCCTTTTCCCCTACCCTCAAAGCAAATGATATGATTTTTATTTTTAACAATTGCAATTGTTATATCTTCGTTCGCAGAGGTGGCATATCCTTATTTCTCATTCGCTCCGGAAGTTGAGGGGTTTTCTTGTTTTGGTATAGCTCTCTCCCTCAATCCTTGAGGTTGATGTTTCTTCGTCTTCCATCTCAGATGTTAAGCACCTCTTAACCTCCGAGTTATCGTGCTCTAGTGTGAATCTCCCTCCTTGGGCTCGTCTTCACTTTGTGCCGATGATAGATAACTTGCTCTATAGCGCTATTACATCTTGGTATTTACCTAGCTTACATAAAATATTATTAGGCACTAAATTAGGCAAAATCTTGGTTACCTTGTCGTGAGCATCAGAACTCTTGATTTTCTCCTCGGTCCATTTCCTTGTTTGTCTTTAGGAGCTTCAAATATTTCTGTTACAGCAAACCATTGCTCTATATCCATCTTCATGAAGTTCTCCATTCTTGATTTCCATTAAGCAAACCCTCCTAGTCCAAAAGGAGGTGGAATTCGAGTGTTGTATCCAAATTTGTTCTTGAACTCTATTTGACTCCTATAAAATGAAGCTTTATCTTCTACCTCTAGCTTGTGCTCCGATGGAGGTTAATCCAATGAAAAACGATCTGGCTATAATATCACTTGTTAGGACCCGAGCTAGAGGGGAGGGTGAATAACTCCAATCGCTTCGTCGATTGATCTTGTCCTCGTCGTTTGAATGCGTAGCGGAAACTTGAATTCAAAACCAACGTCACATTGCATAACTCCGAGATTTACTTGGTATCCCGGTGATTAATCGAAGGCCTACTCCTAGTGATCTGCCTCCACTATGAATTTTCTCCTTTTTGGAAACCTTCCGGAGCCGGAGAAACTTCTTATAAAAACAATAAGAAAACAAGAATACAAATACAAATAAAAGCAAAAATAACTTTACACAATGATTTTTACTTTGCTTGCTCTTTTGTCGCTTTGGAATGCCTCTTGATGAACCTCTCAAGAACCGACCTCTTCAAATCTGCACGAAACCCTCTTTTATAGGGTTGCATTCTTGTTGATTTTTGCCTACCAATCGATTGGTTGGATTCGACCGTTTAAACATGCAGAATGATTATTTTTTACCTTATCAATCGTTGGTGAGACTCACCAATTGATTAGTTGCTTCAAGTCGATCAAGCCAATCGATTCAAAGCATTCCGTTTGTTGGAAATAAATGAGCTCCATTTCGCACTAAAACTCTTCTCGTTCTGATATCCGAGTCAATAGTTATGCCTCATAAGTTTGCTCCGTTGGGAATTTCTTGTTGCCTAGTATCCGATCAATCATGACTTCCGATCGCCAAGTTTCTGGTCAACCGTGACCTACTTAGACTTTTCTTTTGCCAACTGCTTGTTTGACTTTTAAACACCAAGTGTCTTGTCAGCCATGATCCATTTGGATTTTCTTCTTCTTATGCCAACTCCCTGCTAGACTTCTCATCTTCATGCTAACTTTATTTTGGTCTTCCGATCACCAGGTATCTGGTCAACCATGACCCACCTGAACTTTTCTCACCTCATGCCAACGCCACGTTCGACTTCCGACATCGTAAGTATTCGGTCAACCTTGACCTAATTAACTTCTCGTGACAACTCCCTGTTGGATTTCTTACATCATCAAGTATTAGGTTAACCTTGACCTACTTGACTTATTTATCATCAAGTATCAGTATCCGGTCAACCTTGATTTACTTGACTCTTCTTTACCGTTAAGTATCTAGACAACTTTGACATACTAAACATCTTACTAACAGTGTTGTAAATGACGGTAGACATCGACGAGGTGGTTAGTAACCGCCTATTTCCTCGGTGGCCTAGCGGTGCCTAGGCGGTTGATTTATTTTACTATTTTTTATACATAATATTATAAATAATCATTCTTTATAATATTTACTTTTAATAAAATATATTAATTAAAATTTTAAAATTTAATCTAAATATTTAAAAATAAAAAATATAAGTATGTGTGTATATATATATATACCTACTATATTAATGGGATAATTTTATTAAATTTTAATTAAATCTATTTAAACAATCATAGCTAGGAGTTGATTAAAATTATTAACATAAAGCAATTGAATTAAATCCTAACTTACAACTTACTCGGCTTACCCTATTTCGGCCGGGCGATGAGTTCGACTCATCATTGGGACTGCGCGATGAGTTCGGACGACACCTCTGGGCGACATGATGATGAAAGAAGGTGAGTTACCACCTAAAGCACCGCCTCAGCCTAAGGCAGTGTGGTTGATGTCCACCTCCCGCCTAGGCGGCTGCCTTAATTGCCATTTAGAACAATGCTTACTAACATATTGATCAAATATCGAAATCCAAACTCGCGTCAACCCGAGCTTGGTCAACCTTGACTTGAGGTTGATTGCACCAACAATATTGACTTGGAGGTTTGTGGCTCGGGCCGAATTGGCCAATTGCCTCTACAAATTGTTTAAAACTTTGATTGTCAATTGCATGAAAACGGATTTCTGCCTCATAAATTCATCTTTCAAGGTACTCATGCACATCATTTGTAAACTTTAACTTCAATGTATCATTTATGTTTTGTTGTCTTGCCTTTGTTGGATCGATTGCGGATGTCCACTTATCAATAGTCCCGAGGTGCTTTGCTTTCTTTTTAGAAAAATCTCCCTACACTTAGACAATCATCATCCTCTACTGTAACACCTATATTTTCGTCTAACCTTTCGTCTTTTAGTTCTTCGACCCTTTCTCGCTTTTTATTCTTGCTATTTTCAATATAAACTCTTACTCTTTTTTTTTGTCTTCATCGGATCTTCTAGGACATGCTTCAACTTGTCCTACGATACCCGTAAGATTATGCTTCTTCTGATGAACTCCTCCCTTAATAAGCCTCTAACACAATTTGTATGTGATCCATTTTTATTTTTATTTTTTTTGCAATATAACAACCTATAATTTCAAATAATATTACTAGACTTTCGCTTCAATTCCACCTCCCGTTGTTTCTCATTATTAGCCATTAATCTTTAATAATTAAATAAAATATCAAAAATTAGAACAAGAACTTACTAGAAATATATAAAGGCTAACCTAGTGTGCTGGTGGCGACGACGGTGAGGGCGGATTCAGGCGGAAGGAGGTGGGTTGTGGGTGACTTGGTAGTTTGGTGGAGTTGTTTATGTTTTAGAAAGGAGAGAAAGTGTATTAATATAACTAGGGGTTTTAAAATTTTGTTGACTATGATTGCCTCACCTATTGCCTTGACCGCCTCACCCATTGCCTCTCCCGCCTTGTGTGTTGCCTCACTTGCCTCACCAACCTCTTTTACCTAACCAATCTCGCCTCATCTTTGACCGCCTAAGGCAAAGGCGGTGCGGTTGATGCCGGCCTCTCACCTAGGTGCCGCCTATGCAGCTGCCTCGGCTGCCATTCCGAACACTGGGAAATAAATTGATCATTCCCTAAAGAAAATTAAGAGGAAGATACTAACTCAAAAAGGGGAGAATCCCCTCACCGTTATGTAGTTTACCGTTTATAAGTCTTATCTCTGAGCAATGATAGTGACATGATCCTGAAGTACAGATGCCTACTAGAGGAATGTGTTTGTGGATGAGATTAGCTAGGGGCGGCCATGTCCTGCTATGGATTGCTCTTGCCATGGCCTTCCACATTCATGGCTTGCTTGCCCTAGCTATGTTGTATGATGATTGCTATTGTCATTCTTATTTCGTGTCCATCCATGAGCCCATACCAGTTGGACTGTCATGTAGCTTCTTTGAGGGTGTGCAGGCTTTTTGAAGAAAGCACCCTTGTCGGCAGAAGGTCCAGGAGATGATCCGGCTTGGATGATCAGCCTTCCGATTAACTAAGTCAGAGCAAAAGGACGAGAGATGCTCAGGCAGTAGCTACTCTAGTTGCCAAGTGCTCATTCCATCCTTCAAGAGTCATGTGCGCTTATGCTTGCTTGTGTGTTCGGAGGTACTTTTCCCAGGTATCAACCACAATTATATCATTATTATTAGATTGAACTCTTCGCCAGTTATGGACACCATAAGCAAACAAGCTTCTCTTGATCATACCCTATCCCTTGGCTCGTTGCTTCCCGCCCGGTAGATCCTCTAGTTTGATAGTCTTCCCCCTTGAAGAGTTGAGGACACTACCTGGAGGAGTAAGGTTGATCGCCAAAGGATGATCTAAGGATGCTGTTGACTTCCCTTGAATCTCATGCTTTAAATGAAAAGGGTAAGGAAGTTTAGATACATTTTCAATAAATCAAGAGAAAAATTATCTAACCTTTGGTTCCTCCATAACCGACGAGCTGTGGCTCGACTGAAGGAGGGAAAGGAACAAATCAACACATTTCATGAGTCGCTGCAGCCACCTTGAATCCACACAAGATTCCTCAATTATGCATGTAAGAAATGGATCTTGGATGGGCTATTGTAATTGCTTAAGTAGAAGGGCAAGGGAATTTTGGTACAAGTCAATAAATCAAGGAGAAAAGTATCTAACCTTTGGTTCCTCCACAATCCACTAGCTATGGCTCGACTGAAGGAGAAATGAACAAATTGGCTTGCTTCAAGAGTCACTGCAGCCACCTTGAATCCACACAAGATCCCTCAATTTTGCATGTGAGAAATTGATCTTGGAGGGGATACTGTCATTACTTAGATAGCCAACATGCAAAATTAAGGTATGGACGATGATGATGGACCATCCATTACCATATTAAGAAAGAGAAGGTCCTTACCATTTCTAATCACTTCAATGTTTTTTTAATTATTATTGAATCTCTATTCCGGTAGGCAAAATGATAAAAACTTAAATTTTGTGGAAAGTTTTGTTTATGACTCCATAAAGTTCATTAGGCAATTGAAGATAGAATTATTATCTTCAAGAAATTCTTGTCTGAAGATATATTTGATTTTCATCAGGCAATTGAAGTTTCAAGACGCCAAATTAAAGTAAGAGAAAGTGCAGCTGGTGGTGATTACATTTCAAAGTTAGAAGCTGCTGAGGCTAAATTGCAAGAACTAAAATCTAATATGGCAGTTCTAGGTAAGGAAGCAGTTGCTGCAATGACTGCAGTTGAAGCCCAACAACAAAGGTTAACCTTACAGCGGCTTATTGCGATGGTATTTCCCTATTTCTTCGATGTGGTTAACTGTTAGTTTCCAATTTTTATTCATGTCAAGTTACAAAATTCTCTTCTCTAAAGGTTGAGTCAGAGCATACTTACCATCAGAAAATCCTACAAATTCTTGAACAACTTGAAGCAGAGGTGACCATCATTCTTAGTCTAATGAATATCTATTGTTGCTTACACACATTTCTGGTGGATAACACTTTTTTCACAAGGAATACAGAAACTAAATTGTTCAACTTTGCTGATTGGCCATTTTACAGATGCTGTCAGAGCGCCAAAGAATTGAAGCATCTCCGAGTCCTGCTGCAGAAAACTATATGCCACCTCCACCATCATATGAAGAAGTCAACGACATTTTTGTTGACTCTACTACTGATGCATCAACTGAAAATGTGCAATTCTTTTTAGCTGAGGTAGCCAGTGGCTTATATGCCCATCTATATGAAGTTAGGTTATGCTAAGTTGTGCTCACGTGTGTTCATATATTCTCTTCGTTCTGCAAGGTTATACAATCATACTTAGCTGAGACAGAAGTGGAGCTTAACTTGTCTGTTGGTGACTATGTAGTTGTGCGCAAGGTACGTGTTATTCTGCAAATGCAGGCTATGGAAGTTAGAATTTTATTTTATAATTGATGTTGGTTCAAATAGTAAAATAACTATAGGAATGTGACTTTGGTATAGAAAATTATCATTCTGATTGTATTTAAATTTTTTATTCGATCTTATTTTAAGATGACTCTAGCATTGGTCTCATAATGCGGATATCATATTTTGACTATTTCCCTCAGTTCCTATGTCGTATGCCAATATTCATTCTTCAGCAATGATAAGATTGCTTGCTTGTCAGTACCTGAAGGGTTTTCATTGCTGAAAGCCTGAAACAATTTCTTTGAAAAAATATATGACCGTGTTGGTTGCCATGTCTGCTGCATGGATCATGTTACATTAAATAGATGAGATCATTTTCTTAAACCCATTTGAATCATTTGATTCATGTTTCATATCACAATAGATTACAAATTGAATGTGAAATGCTACGTGCATAAATGATCCAATACCTAAAGGAACCCTGATGACTTGATTCAATTCAATATTATTTGATATGAGTCATATTTTATCTGATTTTTTAAGAAGGGAAAAACACTATAAATTTCAGTAAATTAAATTTCACTAAATTAACTTGACCGTTAAAAAATAATTCATGTCATTGGAAATGAAACCGAAATCACTATCCAAGAAAGAAATGGTAAATCTTTATTATATGATAAAAATAGAAGCCAAAGAAGGTGGACTTTCACACAGAAATAGAAATCTTTACCCTATGTAGACTTAAGAGTCAGTAAGGCTGTAAGAATCTGAAAAAAAGTTAGTGAGGGTGAATTCTGAACCCCAACAATGGCGATTGGGAGGGACAGGCTGCACTTGATTTTTTTTTTTTTTTCCGCAAGGAAGGATCACCTTTTTGATCACCTTTTTCTTCATGGGAGGATGGGGTCAAAGATGAGCATCTTTCTCTTCCTCTCTTCCACCATGTTAATGCTATTTAGACTTGAAGTCAAGAACAATGTTGGAGTTAACAATGACCAATCCTATTTTTTGAAGAATATCAGAGCAAATGTCCTAAAGTCATTTTGTTTCATTTAAAATTGTATGAAAGATGAAAATGTTAATCAACATCTTCCATTGTTCATGTTATGTTATAAGATAGGTTGGTTTTTATATTTGGATAAGGCAGGGATATATATATTTTTTAATTTTAGCCAAATCTTGCGATTCATGATTGGATACACTTAACAATTCAAAAAGTTGATTAATCCATTCACAATTTTGACACGATTCATAATTTGAAAATTTATATATGTGCTCCATGATCTGAGCCACAATTTCACAACCTTGGATTTTGAAGCGATCGATTATGTGGTTTGGCAACTGATTTCCTCTTAAACCTTCTACTTTATCTAGTCATGCTGTCATCATGATGTGACAACGAATTTGATTTTTAATATTCAAGGATTAAGATAACAGATATAGAAAGTGCCTGGTCTAATTGGGTGTCCGTATTCAATTTAGTTTGATCAATCAACAAATCTTGTTTATCCACGTCACATTTGATTAATTTTCAATTCTTTTTTGGATTTAAATGAAACTTATTTGGTTGAAGGCATAACTCCTTAAATTGCCTCTAGACTGATGCTCAAGACACAAACTAGAACCATGCAGAATGGTGGCCAACATTGACAGCTTTCATAAGGAATGAAATAGAATAGGACTAGAGTATGAATGAAATTCTGTAGTTGATTGAAGAAATAAAATAAAGGTTTTATTCTCGTCTTTATGCTTGGTTTGGAGATATTGTGCAAGTAATAGGATGGTGCAATGTTATTCAACATTGCATTGACACTAAGCACCCACCAACCACCCTTTATGTTGGACATTGACATTGCCATTTACTACATGTAAAAGTGTTGCAGACAACATGTTAAACATCTAGATCCAAGATGGAGTATATTTCATTTTAGCTAGGCTGAGTGTCTGAGTCCAATCAACATTGGGAAGGAAATGAATGTTTTTAAAGGATATTTTTGGAAAATAACAATTAGGCCGCAATAATTATTTATGTAGGTTGATGGGAGGAATGGGAAGCAAGAATGCTAGATTGAAAGGAAATAATATTATTTTCTCATGAGTTCTTAGTTTTTTCTTTGAATCAAAGGCACGAATAGCTACTCCATCAGAATTATGAGTAATGGAATAACCATTCCTATGAACCTAAAATGCTATGAGTTTTTGGCTAATTTATGCAATACCTGCCGCTCTGAAACAAAGCAACAGACCTAGTGAGTTGGAAGATAAATTACATTTACTATGCAGCACTTGCCGTATTTCTGGCTTATAACTTAGTAAACTATGAAAAGATTTAGAGTGCCAGTCATATGTCTGGTTCACAGAGCAGTTGATAAACTCTGAAAAGGTTTAATCTATGTCTTATTATTTCTTATGCTCATTCTTTTTCAGTTAATAGTTAAAGCAGACAAATTGCAAATAAGATGACAAATTTTCTACTATGGTGACACTGGTAGTGTTACTTTGTATGTATAGTCGACAGTCTTGATGATATTATTCTATGGATGGCAATTCACACAACCTGAATTTACTAGGTGATGTCTAAGTTCTATTCATGATTACCCCTAATTATGCAAAAACAGGTGTTCTCAATCCTGCACAATCTGAGCATTGCTGTCAAATGTTTCTTATTTTCATTTTTGTTTACTTGTTCATATTACTTAATGACAAAAATCTGTTATTTAAACTGCCACAACCACGTAATTCTCAAGCAGAAAATCCTACTAGTTCCATTTGTTTCCACTTACTGATCTGATTGTTCACTTGCAGATTTCAAATAATGGTTGGGCAGAAGGTGAATGCAAAGGAAAGGCTGGTTGGTTCCCTTTTGCGTATATGGAAAGACGGGAGCGAGTGCTTGCAAGTAAGGTTGTTCCGAACCTATAGATATCAATGTTTCATTAGATGCCTACCTCGTGCAGTGATGTTGGCATCCATAAGCTGAAAACATATTGGGTTTGCATCTACTCTTGATCCTCTTTTTCCCCCTCATTTTTTCTTGCATGTTCTGTCTATATATATGGCTATTTTTTGTAAGCCTGACACATGATCGTATCTTATTTATGTCCAATCTAATTAATCTAGATACTATATTATTGTGAATCCACAGTTTCTACAGTCATAATGGTCAGCATATCAAAAAAGTTTGTGTCTCTAAGAAATAATTTTTGGACATTGAAACATAATTACTCCTCTTCCATATCGTAAAATCCTTTGAACTTTGAAGGACTTGTGGTAAGTTTTGATTGAAAGATGTTCCCAGGTATTTCTACTTGATTTGTTCCTTAGGTATATGTTTATTGTTACTTTCATAGATAATGAGCCTTTACCTTCTTGTTTTTGTTCTTGTTGCATCATCTTGCTTCTCATGCTTTCATTTATTCCTTATCAATTAACTATCTAAGTTCCATTGTCTTGATAAGTTTGAAAATCTCACGTAGTAATAATCGTGGGCTTCCATTGTTGAGGCGTTGGGACGAGCGAATTACCTTTTGCCAAAAAACAAAACTTTCTTGTCTTCTAGGTAATGGTACAGTGGTTGGATAACTTTTTAATTTTTCAAACATTTAAGGATTAAGTTCCAACTTCGGCAAATTAACAGTTCAATTTCTTTTGATGAACGGTTGACCTAAGAACGTTGGATTGATGGACTATCTGCTACGAGTGCTTTTAGATTTATGTGGCCGGTGGGAAATTTCTGTAGGTTAGGCCGGTCACCTTAGGATTAGTCGGCGTAATTTGGATATTTAGTGCCAACTTTAAAAACATAAATAATAAAAATCTTCTCGCTGGTATGAAATCCATCTAGTTTAGTATTAGGGGAGGAACTGTGATTAACAAAGGAAGTTTATCCGAGTGAATGATGATTAATTTGAGTTTAATCTATTGTGCTTGATGTTTTTTTTTTAAATTCCTCTAACTAAAATACAAATCATGTACTAAGTTGTGTAAATTAAATTATATACATTTTTTGGGACTGTTAAGTTTATTCTATTTTTAACCTTTCCAATTGGTGTTCTTGGTTAAAATTTTAAATTCTCCTAACTAAAATACAAATCATGCACTAAGTTGTGTAAATTAAGTTATATATATATATATATTTTGAAAATTTTAATAATTCCCTTTCAATCTAAGTTTTTCTCTTTGATTTTTGGAAAAAATAAAAAGGGCGCCTTTTATTTTTGAAATAATCAAAATGATGTGTTTTTTTTTATCAAAAGGCACCCACCCCATGTCTAATTACCCCACTACACTATTTTCATTACAACTTGTGTAGCAACTACGATTTTATAGCTGCTACATAAGTTGTAGCAATTACGATTTCATAATTGGCAGTTACAACGTAAATATTAGGTAAACTTTGAGAAATCATAACTTTTGATTCGGATTGGACTATAAGATGATATATCAAATTGAAGCTTGGTCAGATATCTACATTTATTATTGAGTGTAACCTATGATGGGCTAGTCTTAAGTCCAAAAAATGTTGTTTAAAATCTTTTCAGAAGCTATGAAGAATTTGTACTCTTTATTAAAGTTATTTTCTATGTTGTAGCAGCTATGAAATTATAGCTACTATAACTACAAACTATAATTGTTGTAGTTGTAGCACTACAACACGCCTGATCGATTCAGGATTTAGATTGTAGTGCCTGATCGATTCAGGATTTAGATGAGATAATAATGAGAACAGTATTAGAGGATAGTTGTATCATTTTACGTGAGGTGAGATGTTCTGATTTAGAAAAAAACGGGAGGCCTCCTTTATTTTTGCCCATTTTCCCTTTCTTATCTTGATGTTGCCTTTAGCTTCTTGTTTTTTTCCCCCCTTGCGTTTCTACTTTCTTTCTTGGCATGAAGATACAACTTTTACGATGTCCTTTTTTTACATAAAAAAACAAACGTATTATATGATATATATTTTTTGTCATACCTGGGATGTTTAGACTGCGACACTTGGAATGTCGATGATGTTTTCTCCATTACTTACCCTCAATATCGGCTCTTTATTCTTCGAGGGCTTTATGTAGAGGTGGTTTCAATAAGGTTTTCTATTTGTTATAGTGTTGATGCACTTTCATCCTTCTCTTCCAACTTTTGACTCTGAGATTGTGTTGGCAAGCGATTTTGTGGAGGTTGACCATCTTATTTTACATTTCTTTTATCTGCATAATTACCTATCTCGCACAACACTTCATTAGACACAATATTAATAAATAGTAATTAATATACTTTTTACCTTTTCTTTTGCCTTAGATCTTTGGATCTATCTCGGTCGGTCCACTCTTCTTTCTTAATTATTCTTCTATTCTTATCCTTTTGAGGCTCGAATCCACCAAATAGCTATCCTACATTTAAAGTTCGTTTGGATGAGATATCCTATCCATGACTTCATATGCGAAGTTCGCCACGTTGTTTTCCAAATTTGTATCTTTGTTGGTAGCAAGTCTCTCAAAGAGTCCTTCACTTTGATACCAATTGTGGATGGTAGTAGAACTCTCTTTTCTAGTTTTAGACTCTATCAATGGTGAATCCTCTAAGAGCAAACAACTCCAATACCAAATGTGTGATTAATAACGTTGCTGGAGGGGTGAATTGTTGTAAATCTTTAACTCAAAATACTAGAGTTTAAGTATTAAATAAGAGAGATTTTTTAATTCCTTCGAACAAGAAATAGAGTGTAGCGTAGAGCAATGCTATGGAAGAAGGGCTGAAAGTGTTGGAACTAAGTACAGAAGTTCTTATTACTATGACTAGATTGTCGATGACAAACAAGTCGATACTCCCTTTGAATTAAATGTGAATCCAGTCGTGTAGATGGAGAGCTCATCTCCTGTCGCACACAATATCGACAAATAGTGAGAAGACTTGTTGAACTCATTGTTAGTTCTTGTTTTTAATTCACCTCCCAATGTTATAGATAATATCATATTATTTTGTATCTTTGTTCTACTACATTAATGTGACTCATCTATTCTTGATGGTAAAAGGCGGTTCGCTCATCTTCAGCACCTCCGCCAGTCCATCCCCAGGCTAACATGGAAAAGGTAAATCATGAATGGTTATTAGTCTTGGACAGTTGAATAGTGCATGAGGGAGGCCAAGTACCCGACTATTAATTAAGATTTGACCCTAGACCTACTCGTCTATTCTTGCTCCTCCAAATTATAGTTGAAGGGTTTGATGTTGACTATGTTAGTTGTCAAGGCACTCTCGGCGCTCTACCATTTGTTATATTGTGTTCTAGAAGACTCACTTTTGCCGTGCAAATTATATAACAATTGACGGCTTCTAAATCCTCTACTAAAGCAAAGTATCATACCATCTCCTTTACAAGCAGCTAGTGAAATTGTTTGGCTACCATAGTTATTGTTAGACTTTTTTTCATTTGATTGCATGAACCCACATCCTTGTTTTGTGAAGCATCGAAGTAAATTGTCATTTGTGTTGTATTGTTTCCTTGTATTTCTTTCAAAGAGCAAAATGTTAATTTCTCGCCAAAGTCTCAAAGTAAGTGTGCCAATATATATATAGTGCACGATTGAATGACACGAAATTATTTTTAAAAAATATACAATTTTCAAAGGTCGAAATGAAATATTTTGATATGGAATGAACTACAATTTTGATATGCAAATTACATGAGTTTTAATTCTGCCCTAAGTGGGCAGATAAATCACTTAAATAAATTTATGCCTTTTATTTTTTTATTATAATATATATTTTTTATTTTTATTTTTATTTTTAAAAAATAAAATATGTTGTCATGAAAATTATTTTTTTTAAAAGCCGTTGAACCGTCAAACCTAAGCTTTTAGCAACTTTAGATTGTTAAATACACTTAAAAATGTGAGTGGTGCACTCTGGCATCACGCACACGACTTGTCACGGGTTCTCGTCGAGTTTCATCACCGCATCGTCACAAGTGAACTCACCCACTTCCCTACGATCAAACCCACTAATGCCGTACAACAATTAATGCATCATCAATGTTCTAGATATCTCAACTACCCTGTCTCAATCTATCTCTTAATTCCCCTGACTATTTTTTAATTGATAGTAAGTCTAGATATTTAAGTTTTACCATTCGACTAATTTTAAAAGTGATCGGATGTATCCGATTATATAAAAAAATTTCAAAATATATCAAAAAGCAAAGATGAATAATTAATTTTGATGGACATAAAATTTAAACTCTTGATACACCTCTTACTATAATCCAGGGCTTAAAATATGAGCTAGCCGGGGGATCTTCTTGTTTCTATATAAGGCTTCTCAAGGCTTAATTTAATTACACGTTTAATTAAGCTCGTCATTAGACATGGCATGGCTTAAGCTTGAAGAAGTTGAGTGGCTGCGTTTTGCATGTGGTCTTCTCGTTCCCTTAGCGGTTCTCGTAACGTTGTCGAGGTTGACGTGGCGGCGGAGAAGGCTGGGGTTTCCGCCGGGGCCGCTGCCGCTGCCGATCATCGGCAACATGCTGATGATGGACCAGCTGACGCACCGGGGACTGGCTAGGCTGAACGAGCGGTACGGCTCGGGGCTCTGCCACCTCCGCCTCGGCGCGCGGCACGCGTTCTCGGTGTCGACGCCGGAGGTGGCGCGGGAGGTGCTGCAGGCGCAGGACCACGTGTTCTCCAACCGGCCGGCGACCATCGCGGTGGCGTACCTTACGTACGACCGCGCTGACATGGCGTTCGCGCACTACGGCCCTTTCTGGCGCCAGATGCGGAAGCTGTGCGTGGTGAGGCTGTTCAGCAAGAGGCGGGCGGAGTCGTGGGCCTCGGTGCGGGCGGAGGTGGACGGCGCGGTGCGGGCGGTGGCGAAGTGCGCCGGCACCGGCGCCGCCGTCAATCTCGGGGAGCTCATGTTTAAGATGACGAAGAGCATCATCTTCCGGGCGGCGTTCGGGACGCAGAGCCGCCACGGGGACCAGGAAGAGTTCATCGCCATTCTGCAAGAGTTCTCGCGGCTCTTTGGCGCCTTCAACATCGGCGACTTCATCCCCGCCCTCAGATGGATCGATTACCAGGGCATCAACAAGCGTCTCAAGGTACGTAATACGCTGTACAAAGGGTCTCGGAATGGACCGATGGTTTGTTATCACCATGAGCAGACTCATGGTCAAATTTTGACGAAGTCATCAGATGTCTGTCTTCTCTTATACACTAATAAGTCTGGACTAGTACCCCGTGATTTGTCTATTTCGTATTGGCCCTGATACAGATTGACGGAGGAAGGAATAAATCACCTTTTACCATCCTAACACGTTGTACAAAGATCATCAATTAATTTATTTTGTATATATTAATTATACATTAATTACAGGCGGCGCGAGGATCACTCGATAGGTTCATCGATAAAATTATCGACGAGCACATGGCGACCCCGAAGGCAGAGGACGCGCCGGATCGCGACATGGTCGACGAGATGCTCGTGTTCTTGGACGAGGCGGCCGGCACCGGCGATGCTACTCGAGGAAGGGAGAAGGATGAGCTGATGACAAGTAACTTCCGGCTGACAAGAAACAACATCAAAGCAATAATCATGGTTAATTAATTAATTAGTGTCCTCACTTAATTAATTAGCAGATCATTAATTATCTATCACCAACGCCGTCAATTAGTCTCAACCTAATTAAAAATTATTATACTGACGCATGCAGGACGTCATGTTTGGTGGCACGGAGACGGTGGCGTCGGCGATCGAATGGGTGATGGCGGAGCTGATCAAGAACCCCGACGAGATGAGGCGCGTGCAAGAAGAGCTAGCCGCCGTCGTAGGCGTTGACCGACAGGTCCAGGAGAGCGACCTTGAGAAGCTTTCATACCTCAAGTGCGCAGTAAAGGAGACGCTCCGTTTGCACCCGCCCATCCCACTGCTGCTCCATGAGACGGCGGAGGAGAGCCAGGTGGCGGGGTATATAGTTCCAGCGCGATCTCGGGTTATGGTCAATGTGTGGGCGATTGGGCGGCAGACGTCGGTGTGGAAGGAGGCAGGGGAGTTCCGTCCTGCACGGTTCGTCTCGGGTGGCGAGGCAGCGGCGGTGGACTTTAAGGGGAACTTCTTTGAGTTCCTTCCCTTCGGGTCGGGACGACGATCCTGCCCTGGGATGCAGTTGGGGCTTTACGGGGTGGAGCTGACGGTGGCACAGATGATTCACTGCTTCAAGTGGGTGTTACCCGACGGCATGGAGCCCAACGAACTAGACATGGGAGATATTTTTGGGCTAACCTCGCCCAAGGCGGTCCGGCTGGTGGCCGTCCCCACCCTGCGCCTCACCTGTCCTCTTTATTGATAGTGATCGACAGTGATGATAAATAAAATATGGAGGAACTATATATAATTGTTTCTTGATCTTTAATAGAAAATATTATAAATACATAGTAATGAAGATAAAAAAAATAAGAATTCACGATGATAATCGATTTCACTCTTAAGACTTTGTCACATTCAACTACAACCACATCATAATAATTTTTATTATTATATTTAATTATCATATTACTTTCCATACATAGTTGTATAAATATACAATAATCACTTATATATATTATATAATGGAGCATTTTGCTTTCTTTCTATTCTTTGTTAATACGATTATATTATGACACGAACTAGAATGCGACTTCGTGTTTATAAAGGGAACGTTATCAAAAGCATTACAACGTTTCTCCTTTCATCACGAAGGATAGAAATTTAATGAGAAGCAAGATTGAAAATATTGAAGTATTTTAAAATGCTACAAATGTAGTTGAAAAAAATCAACTAAATAATATCATCTATAGTGATTATGGAAGAGAATGCATGATATTATTCGAGGAGAACAACAATATCCTACGTACTGAACTAAATCCAATGATGTTGCGGAGCATGAGAAAGAAACATAAATAGATTGTAAATGCTTGATAAATTTAGAATTATTCTAAAAAGTGTGCGAAAAAGTTGCCTGTTAAACAAACCATAAGCCTCATTGAGACACAGAGTTGGCGACATATTCAATAGTTGTGCTTCAATATATGTGCTAGAAGTTATGATATACGAGGTAGCCAAAAAGATATAAGAAGAGCAAGAAAATAGTATGAAACGATAAGTTTGAAGACTTCATATAATTTAAACAGTAGATTGTTAGTGGTAAAATTTTTATGGACTATGGAGAATTGTATCGATCCACTAATTAATAAAGATCTACCGAGAACTAATTAAAAAAAAAAAAATCTACCGAGAGATATTCAAGTATACTTCATGTTTAGGGAAATGGATTAGGAACCGAAAAATGGATTAGGAACCCAACATATATATGAATTTAGTTGTGGTAACCCAACCCTGTTGTTTGGAATTAATTCCAAGTTCATGGTTTCAAAAGGGATAACTAAGTTATAAAATTTGATGTATGTAGGAGTAATTGCTTTAACTCATTTCAGTGCTAGAAAGGCACTGTTAGGAGATTGTTGGTGTAAGGTTGACTTGTTTGACTAAATTCGAGTAGATTTAATTTTGAATTTTGATATTTGAACAATATGGGATAAAAAGTTAAATAGGTCAAGGTTGACTAGATATTTGATAATATATGTGAGAGAGGTTAAGTTGGTCAAAGAGAACTAGATGTTTGACTAGAAAAGTCCTAATTGGAGATTTGACAAGACAAAGTCCTAACTCGAGGGTTAGATAGAGAAAAAGTCTTAACTGGAGGTTAGACAAGATAAAGTTCTAACTTGAGAGTTAAACAAATTAAAGGAAAGTCCAAGTGGGTCAAGGAGGATCTCACATTGGCAAAGGAAAGTCCAAGTAGGTCAAGGTGGACAGCACATTGGCAAAGAAAAACCCTAACTGAGGTTAGGCATGGTGGAAGTTGACCGAGTGACTAGCCCTAACTGAGGTTAGAAAAGAGAAAAATCTAAGTAGGTTAAGGAGGGCTGCACCTGGTGATCGGAAGTCCAACGAGAAGTTGGCAAAGAGAAAGTCCAAGTGGGTCAAATGTTGATTGGACACTTGGCATGATATGAAAAGTTCAAGTTGGTCATGGGTTGATTGGACACTTGGCAAAGAAGCACTACAAAAAAAACATCCATATATGAGC